>CM064512.1:29959037-30209037 GCA_032716605.1 Paralithodes platypus
TTCCGCCCGTCTGATTGAATATCTGGCAGCCCTCCACCTCCACTCTTATTATTATTACTGCCACCTCTGTTACCGTCGCTAATATTAACGGTGTTGAACATGTGTTTCTGGGAGTTTTATCCCTCCCCCCCAAAAAAAAACCAAAAAAAACCCACAGTCTTTATTGTCTAACAAATGTTATAATGTACTATATTCATCATAGGAATCATGGGTTTGAATACACTCTTTTGTAGATGGAAGGAAGATTAGTGTGATCAAAATAAAGTGTATTATCCTAAGAAGTAGATCAATAATATGACATGTTAATGAGTTTATAGCATATTATTCTTGTAAGTCAATCATGCTATGTTTCCTACCGTATAGCACATAACAGCGTGCATACAAAGCCATATAGCCAATTATACAAAGGCCAACTCATGATATTACAGACCAACTCATGATACTATAGATGCATTTTTTCCTTGAGGGGTAAAAGTGTAAGCAGTTAAGTTATAATTGATTTTACATTCTACTTTATTGGTTGACATAGACAATATTCGCTGGTTGTCCCGCTCCCTGCTTACTGAAGGGTTTGTTGAGGAGGCAGGAAGGAGAGCACAAAAAGGTTAGAGTGTTAATAACTTTCAGCGGATTAAGGGGTGAGAAAGGAGGACAGTTTGGTAAGGGACTCCAGTACAAGGATAACACTGACGGTGATAACATAGAAAACAAAGGTCCACTTGGTCCTTGAGGCCTGTGGTCCAGGAACAAAAAATAGCTTAAATGTTAACAAAATAATGTTTTACATAATTAGTTATAGTTTTCTGTCTAATCAGATAAATAATTAGTATACAGTTATGGTTAGTTATACATTTGGTATGTAATTTCAAAAGTATGACAGAAAAGTTTGTCAATGTTTTCAAATATTGAATAAACAAATATTGGTGGAAGAAATTAGTACAGGTTGTCTTCAATTACTGGTTCGTATGCACGTTAATAATTATTACTTGGACAAATAAACTGAATGTTTCAGCACCAAGGTTACTGCAGCTATATTTGCTGCCACAGTGTAACAACTGTGGTTCAGAGCTGGAAATGTCATAGGTAAACATTCGATAAAATGTTCAGTTTTTCACTTTATGAAACAATGGTGATTGTGATTGTGATTGTGGCCCTTGCATAATATTGCTGCCATGGCACTCTAGAGTTTTGTGGATGGGGGTGATAGGGATTCAGTTTCCTGGAATGACAAAGATGGTTGGTGTACCTTCCAGGTGGTCTTAGTCGCTGAAGATACTGTTGATGGCCAGTCACTGCTTAGGTCCTCGGTGGTATAGTCTCCTTTTATAACTGTCATGGCCGGGTGTTGCATATGATGAAATGACGCATTTCATAATTATTATGTATTGCTTGTCTGGGACATTATTGTGACCTCCTGCTTATCTGGAGTACTTATTGCGATCTCTTGCTTCTCTGAGAGACTACTTGATACCACCTGCTTCTCTTGTGACACCCAGCTATAGCAAACTTTTTGGTGGAGTTATTGTTTCACTGGTAAAGGACCTTCTTGTCCATGGTTTGTTGTTGAGGGTGCTTTGTATGTCATCAGTAGTGAACCTTTAGAGTGAGGCACCATTGAGCAAACCAATGAAGAATCACTGGAGATGGTGTTGGGTTCGTTGACGGCATTGGCTGGGTGTGTGTTGAGCTTCAGAAAAGAGTAATGGAGTGGTGTGAGCATGATCGTGGAGTGCCAGTGTTGTCCTGACCTGTGTGCTAGGATCCTGGGATGAGGATTGATACTGAGATTTACTATTAATTTTCTTGTATTAATGTCAGCGTTGCCTTCTGTTCTGGTTTCTTTTGTGATGTATTACTTGAGATGTTGGTAGTTGTCGAGTATTTTGATTGTGCTAGATAATATCGAAAACCTTTGATAGAGTCTGGCATAAATGTATTTTTGTCCAAACTACTCGTATTCGGTTTATATCCCTCTACTTGTGCCTTTGTCTCTGATTTCCTTTCCATAGCTGCAGTTGTGAAAGGCCACTGTTAATTTTATCCTCAACCTATCAACTTTTGTGTCCCTCGGGGTTTGTCCTGTCTCCAGTTATCTTTCTAATATTCATTAATGATCTCCTCAACTATACTTATAGTCCTATCACTCATATGCTGATGACCCTACCTTACACTATTCAACAAATGTATCACATCAACCCAGCATGCAATCACTCCTAAAGTCATTTAACAAGGCCATAGAAAGCCTACATTCTGATTTATCAATTATTTCTGATTGGGGCAAATAATTTAGTTTTACTTTCAATGCCTCCAAGACCCAATTTCTCCAATTTACTACCCATCGCAATCTTCCTCAAAAATATAATTTACTCTTCAACAATACACCAATCAACCCTTCATCTGCTCTCAATATTCTTGGTGTATCTTTTTCATCCAACCTTTCATGGAAATATCATATTACCACTCTTGCTAAGATAGCTCCCCAGAAGTTAGGTGTGCTCAACCATCTCCGTGGATTCCTCACCCCTGCACATCTTTTTGCTCAGTATTAGGGCACAGTTTATCAAGTATTTTCGTATAATTATGTGGGGAGGTTCCACCCATACAACACTTCTCAAGAGAGTAGAGTCAAAAGCATTTTGCCTCATCAACTAACCTCTTCTAATTAACAATCCGTGTTCTTCAGAGCTCTCTCAGTGCATACCCTCTCCCTTGCAGCGAGTGCGAGGCACCCGTCTCTCAGCACAGTCCCACTCCTATTCTGTGCAGCTCTCCAACCAAAGAATTGTCAAAATGTTCTGTAATTCTTCTACTTAACAAGTGTACTCTGGAACTCTCTCCCTCAATCAATCTTTCCTTCATCCTATGACTTATTCTGCTTTAAACTTTGTTTTTCCTGGCATTTCTACCCCAATGTCCCTTGAATTTGGCCCTCTTTCATTCTTTTGGTTTTGGGCGAGACACTCGTTACAGGCAGCCTGCCTTTTGTCTCATTCATACACATATAATATATATATATTTTTTTTTTTTGAAAATGTTAATCCAAACACCTCATACCACAAAACAAGTTAAAGAACATAAGAGGAAAAACAATATCATGACAAATATGAATGACATATGTATTGTTTGTATGTATTTACTCCGACCCATTCCCCACTTTTCCTTTTTTTCTGGGGGTGGTAGACTCAAAACAGCCAGAATAGGGACAACACAACAGAAACAATGAACACACAAAATCAGATATATTAACCCAAACACCAGAATGCATCACAAAATTTTGAATGAGACAGAGTGAGAGAGAGCGTACGTAAAATTCAGTGGAAACTAATCCAGACTTGCCGTCTCACAAGATAAAGAATACTGAGAGAGTGTGTGTGATACAACAAGGCAAGAACACTCAACCCCACATCAAAATAATAGGACTATGAGAGAGAGAGAGAGAGAGAGAGAGAGAGAGAGAGAGAGAGAGAGAGAGAGAGAGAGAGAGAGAGAGAGAGAGAGAGAGAGAGAGAGAGAGAATGGTACTTCCCCCTTGGAAGGTAGTGTGAACTGAATGTAAAATCAGCCGATCACCGTCTGTATATATGCAAAGTATCCAACATGAGAATAATGGCAGCAGCTCCGATCAAAACCTCCCCATCCCACATGGGGAATTTACAAGAGGATTCTGCATGTATATTTATCAGTAAGAAGAATACTAGCTCTTTTTGAGTTACTTATTTGCCCTGATAGGAACCACCAGATGTATTTATTCGTCGATAATATGTGCACTCTGTGCACATATTAGACTGATTAAATTTCGGAAGATTGCTATCACCAAATTACGGTTATTCGTAAAAATCAATTACTGGATTGTCAAATAAATTTCTTATATTAGTGATGATTCACAATCAAAATATGTGAGGTATACTGGGAGTGATCACGGGGTTGATTTCAAAACAGGGATTGATGTACTCGGACGGAGAGCAAGGGTTGCTGAACTTGCTGTGTGCCTCACAATGGTTGCCGAATGAGATTGCAGCCCGCCAAGGGTTTCTGAAGTTATTTGCATTTGTTATCTCCCACGGGTTGCTTAGAGTGGTAGCTTCTAAATATGGTTTGCTGAATTTAGGAGCGGGGGTAAGCCTGCCTGACAATCTTTCCTATATCTCCTTGCTAATATTTCTGTCCTCCTGGTCTCAGTGTCCTTGAGGTGAGTAAGGACCTTGGTGGTGGTGTTGGGGCAGCCCTTGTGTACTTATTGTTATGGCGTGACACTTTCCTGTAAGTTACATTCCCATATAGCAGGTGTCGGAGGAAGGTAGGCTGCTGTATGACGAGTGTTCTTGGTGGACGGACTCTGACGTCACTGGCTCTGTGATTGCCTGAACCTGTTTGTGTGAGAGAGAACGGGGTGGTAGGAAGTAAAGCTAACAGGTCTGGAAGGGGTACTGTGGTAGCCCTCTGGATTACAGCTATATGGTTGTATGAAGCTGGTGTTGTCCTGACTGTTCTTTTTGGTGAAGTTCTGATGAGGACTACTAGGCTCTCTTCCATTTTTTACTCTGATTAATACTATTGGGGTGAAGAACACCGTGTTTGCCCCACAATGGCAGACTTAAATATATTTGTACATATAAGTCACTCAGATTATCTAAAAAGGAGATTACGAAAATCAAAGCAAAAATAGACATATGGATGCACACAACATATTGAAATGCCGAAGCTCAGCACACCATTATCACTACTTCTGTCATAAAGTTTAATGGTAGAGTGTATCACTGAGTTTAGTCCACAACTGTATGTATATTTCCTGGATTCAATACAAGCCACCCAAGCTCTACTCTGCCAGACAGTAAACCCTTTCAGCTGGGGAACGTTTACTGCCTCGGTCAGGATTTTGTTGGTGAAATAAAAGGCTTCCACAGTCTATCCTGAACCTCTGTACTGTAAAGGTGTTGTTCCTACCACATCGGGCGAACTAAGGAACAAAGTGTTAATGTGAAAAGAGCTATATATTACCATGCCATATGTTTTCCGTTTAAGTTTTATTATATTTGATAATGATAATGATTTTGGTACCATTACACTGATGATTGTATTCACTTTAGAAAGAACTAGTGGGGTTAAAAGGATAAATAGTGTTTGTGGAATCACACTATATATATATATATATATATATATATATATATATATATATATATATATATTATATATATATATATATATATATATATATATATATATATATATATATTTGCGCACGCACACAAACATTACCGACACTCCCACTTTTCACATACTTACTCCGGAAAATGTAGCCATGCATGAACGATAAAAATGAGCTGTGTGAACCTGGTGAGTGTTTGTGAGCATGTGTGACTGTACTTGCATGTATGTTGTTCGTTGGGTGAGAACATGTACAAGTATGTATGTGGTAAGATAAGCATATGTCTGGACGGGTAATCATGTGTGATAGCGTGTGTGTGGGTGTGTAAATCCGTGGCGTTGGTAGAAATTGCGTGTCTGTGTGTGGACGAGGCTGCATGTGCGCGTGAATGTGACCTAGTAATCCAACACCTGAGTTCTTGTTAAGCCTCGTGAAATAAAGTGAGCTGGGTTAAGAGTAGGGCGAGTCAAGGAATGTAACACTTGGCTGGCCAGGGAATTTTCCGACTTGGTGATGGGGAGAGATGTATCGTATTAATCGTCAAATGAAATATTAATAGTAATTCTTAGTAAGTGAAATCATTATTATACCTTACTTGCCTACTTTCCCAAGTAGTAACCGTGTGATATTACCTCACTAATCTGCCCTGTCTATGGCAAACTTCAAATGGCATTTGTATTATTAGTACAGTATGTAGATGTATCGATTTCAACTAAGATATGCCTCTGTGACATATTTTTGGCATGAAATTAACATTTTGCACAGCTCAGCAGGTTGCAAATTATATTAGTTTACCTCGAGTTATTTCAGTAATTCGTACATGTAGCAATTATTATGTTTAACTGACTGACGTATTTAAGGGGGTAGTGGTTAGTTTTTGGTCTATATATTTCTTTATGTATCAATTGTTTTAGTTTCCCCGCTAGACCTCCAGCAAGCTTTCACAAACACCCCTTAGATCCCCTTTCAAGATAAATGTGTACATTTTTCAGTAGAAAAATGTCCGGGCCAAAATCCGATTCCTCCTAGATTACAGGCTCGCTATCGCTGCCAGGAAAACAAATCTACACCTAAATGGCACAAAAGGTCTTAATCTTGACAAAGAAATTGGGTGAAAAGGTCCCAAAAACGACAAATCTTCATCTTAATTACTTAGCTATTACAAACATTCTGTAGCGAAAGATGTTGATGTACCGGCGACGTCTTTTTAGTTTTATTTTAGCTATATTTAGATGATTTTGTGCAGTTAAGCAGGATCTGTAGTAGTAAAAAGAATTAGGTGAGATAGTTCGAAGCCTGTTAAGTAATTGCTGAAGGAAGTTTTTAAACTGAATAAAATCGTCTAATAGTAGCCAGTCTATAATGACAATGATGTCACCTGTACTGAACGGGTTAAAAGCAATGTGTCATAATGAAAAATTGCGTCGGAGTAATGGTACCGTAGTAAAATGTATGTTGTACTGAATTAAATTATTGCAGGATATCCATTTCTATCCGGACAAAATTTTGAATCTGAGAAAACAAATTATCTTGCATAGCCAAAATATGTATTTCAACTATGAAGCGCATACCTTATACAAATTTGATAACTCTTAGAGAAAGACCAGATTCTGATTACATGATTTGCGCGATCATCCTGAGGCTTAGATAAGAGAGAGAGAGACAGAGAGAGAGAGAGAGAGAGAGAGAGAGAGAGAGAGAGAGAGAGAGAAGATACGTCGTAATAAAGGAACATACAAGGTAATGCACAGTACATATTATGGAAGAATAACAAGGATGGGAGGATAGAAGAGTAAAGGAAAACGAAAGGGAACTTAGGTGCGAAACAGGAAACCTGAACAATAACATGAATAAGTGAGACAAGAAAACATAACTCATAACTGAGAAAGATCTAAGTGTGTTTGTTAGCAATGATTTGAAGCCTAGACAACAGTGTATAAGCGTTCGAAACAAGGCAAACAGGATTCTCGGGTTCATCTCAAGGAGTGTGAGTAACAGAACTGCTGATGTTATCTTAAAACTTTACTTGTCATTAGTGAGACCCCATATGGATTATGCTGTTCAATTTTGGTGTCCTTATTACAGAATGGACATAGATTCATTGGAGAGAGTACAACGTAGAATGACAAAAATGATCCATAATATTAGAAATCTTCCGTATAAAGAAAGGTTGAAGAAATTAGGCTTACATTCGTTAGAGAGACGCAGAGTTAGAGGGGATATGATAGAGGTGTTCAAGTGGGTTAGTGGGATTAACAAAGGGGAAATGACAAATGTACTAAAGCTCAGTGATAGCGAAAGAACTCGTACCAATGGTTTCAAATTAGATAAATTTCGTTTCAGAAAAGATATAGGCAAATATTGGTTTGGTAACAGAGTTGTAGATGGGTGGAATGGACTACCAAGTGCCATAGTGGGATTAAAAACGATAGGGAGCTTTAAGATAAAATTGGATAAGCATATGGACGAGAAGGGTTGGGTGTGAAGGGGGATCAGCCGGGTTTTTTTTTTTTTTTTTTTTTTTTTTTTTTTTTTTTTTTTTAAAGAGACAATGAACGGAGGAAGGAAAAACACAGATAAAACAAAAAGGTCCATGTGCCTAAAGGCATCCTCCATTCATAAAATGTTTGTAACAACTGGATTTAAACATTTAAACATTTGGGTTGGGCCAATCAGCGCTCTGCAGACCCCCGTAATCCTGCGTTAATCTCTAACCGTTTTGGTAAGATGATCCTCAGGGTATTAGAGTGTTGAGCCTATAATTGGGCTTTGTAATTGGGGTTGTGTGGGACAGGCATCTGCCTTGCTTAGGCCAATCGGCTTTCTGCAGAGTCCCATTTTCTTATGTTCTTATGTTCTTATGTATTGTAGGTCAGGTGAAGGAGAAGTGTGTGTGGAGAGAGAGAAAGAGAGAGAGAGAGAGAGAGAGAGAGAGTGAGAGGGAGGGAGAGAGAGAGAGAGAGAGAGGAAGAGGGAGTAGAGAGCCGACCCTTCCAGACTTTAATATGACCGTGTGTTTTGCAAAGTCTGGTGCAAAGTTCTGCAACCTTTTCAGCTCGATGACACATTTTTCATCTTATGCTGGTTGCCATTATATGATTTCCTTTAGCCAGGTCCCCAACATTCTGTAAATTCGGCAAAGGACACCGCAAGGACATGTTAAAAAATTCTTGTGTGTGACAGGCTTAAGTTAGAACCCTTTCACACTTATATATGCGCATACAGTATTGTAACAACTAATGTTGGACTAGATAAGCAGCCACAAATGGCCACATTGTGAAATATGCACTGATTAACTATGATGGCGTTCTGTGTGAGAGTGCCCCATAGGGGCACTCTCACACAGAACGCCATCGTACCAGCCTGGTATTCTTGCTTTTGTTTCACCTCAGGCCAGGTTGAATATTCCATGAAACAAATTAAAATGAACGTGCATTTTCAGCCTCAAGCAGCGAGGGTAATATTTCCATAAATATATTGCACTGCTCTTTTACATATGAATTAATATTTCACATTCAGAACTCCCAGTTCATTTGCCGTGCATTCGGTTGTGTTGCAGCCAGGTAATTTACACTCTGAATTAACTTTGTGTAACTGCCCTGTTATTGTTACTACTATAATTATAATTAATACTAATATATTATTATCATACTATTGTTATTATAGTTTTTGTTAGTATTATTTTTCTGATTATTATTATAAACATTACTATTGTTTTAACTATCATTAACCCACTGAGCCCCAGCGACGCACTGTTTGCGTCGGCAATGTTTGTAACGCTAAACCCCAGCGTCACATAAGGTGCATCACGGTTAATTACTCCGGTCCTATGGCACCTAATGGGCTCAGATTTGTATGGGAACTGTGTAAGTATCCCACGCAACAATGCCGATGGTTGAAAACTCTTAAAGTCCAACCGCGTGCGCGTGAGTGCGCAAAAACCTGGTTTTGCCGGTTTTTGCCTACCCATTTCCCCATGTTAATTCCGACTTTCAGGCGCACCGTAGGACCCCTTAATGACCCAGGGGATCAGTTTTTTGTGGGTTTTCCTTCATTTCTAACCCATTCCTGGTGTTTTCTGGAAACAAACTTGTTTTCACAACCTGCCGGTCCTGGGTGGTACATTTATTATTAACTAGCTGGGGTTCCGTGGGTTTATAACTTGTTGGTAAGCTTATTACAGCCTTCCTGGAATCAAATAACCCTATCAGTCATACAGGATCTTTATATACTATATAACACAATCTAATAGTTTCAGAAATATATCTAAATAGATGTTTCGTACAGACCATGATAAACAGAGTTTGTTCGTAATAGCCGATGAGTAAGTAGTATATGTTGTTGGAGTGATAAGATAATGATTTGGTTTGATTTCACAGTACTTATAACATGCCAGTCTGTTTTTCTTTTTTTGTCTATATTTCAAATACTTCCTGTCGGGGATAGACTGAGAGCCTGTATATCCAAACGCTCAACACAGTGAAGCCTGTGAGGTCTTGTTCCAGTCTAGGAAGTAAGACATGTGAAGCACTTAGAGCTCCACTCACGGCTTGAATCAGCCCCATCTCTGAAGCTGCTTCCCCTTCATGCTTCACTGTCTTATCCCCTAGACTCGGACCATCAGTCTCAGAACGCAACCTATTGAGCAATTAACTCACTAGGCATTGCCCCCTTATAGCATATTTTGAATAAGGGCATATTCATACAGTGCTATTTAATCAGAGAACAATGAAGGTATTTTTTAGTGTTTCGAAGGGCTTTGTGGTAATGCACTGTTACAAGGTACAGCACAAATTCTATCCTAATAATATCTCCCCATTGATATATTGGGATTCGAACCCGGGACCATTGGATTACCAGTCGAGTGGCAAGACCACCCCACCACACCTCCCCTTACCCGCTTCACTACCTGGACAGCCTACAACCCAAAAATCACCCGACACCAATGCTATCACCCCTTCAACCCAGCCGTGCTCTACAAACCACTAAATACCCATCTACCTGACAGCCTGGAGAAGAAGGTCATAAGTCCAGGAAGTTCTAGGGATACCTGTAGGACACTTGCTGCATCTTCCAAGGAAGGCCCCGGTTTGTCATCTGACTAAAGAACCATTGCGTACTCTGAATGGTTGCTGCGTCCTCTGAGCTTTTCTAAAGAGTTGCATCCTCTGAACTCTCACTGGGTCGATTTTGAAGTAGACACACAAAAACAGTAGACACGACGGCTATAAAAATTATGGTTAGCAAATTGTAGTACAAGAAAACAAGAACACAAAAATGATAAGCAGCAGCAGCAGCAACAACATGCAACCACAGCCACGTGGAAGAAAACACAAACTACATATCTTCAATGAACCGTCAACGTCAGCTTGCCAAGAAACAGTCACCTGTCATCTGCTACCTGATATATGTTAAGAAAAGCGCCATGATGAAAGGTATGGACAACTTGGAAGAAATATGTGCAACAGCATAAAATACAACGGCAAAATCAGTAGCATAAAGAAAGAGCAGTTGTAACATCTTAATTTTTTTTTATAAATATAATGGTGAACAACCAACCACCTTTTCACTTTGTTTACTGCCCTCGTCATTTCCCATTGTTTTAGCTCATTTAAAACTTAGAGTTCCTATACTTTCCCCAATAGCCCTTCGAGTGTTCAACATTTTTAACCCCATCTGATGTTGTCTCCTTCTTTCACAAACAAATATAATGATGACCCTACAGCCTGTACCAGGTTCTTTTCTTGGTAGATGTACCCTAGTCTTGTTAGACACTTGTTTCACCTTCCCAACATGATGGATTCTCCTCAAGCTTCATGATATTGCTGAAGGATTTTATAACTAGCTGATGGGTTATTCAGCCAACTGCAGTAGTAAAGTCTAGTTAGATAGAGGTGGTATTATTGCAGGCGCTATGGCACAACGGAGATAATATAATTTACCACTTGCAATTTTCGAGCATTATACAAAATCAAATTTTATGCATTGATATTGAGCAAAAATATAAAACATATGGGTTTGAAATGAGTGAAGCAAAATTGCAACTTGGTCTAACGAATGTTCGTAAATAAAAAGTATAAATAGATGACAACAAAACAAAACACGCATTGTATCCCGCATATTGGCTAAAATACGATGATTGCAACGTGAACTTCCTTATAACCTCAAACAGGAAACTGGTCAATTAGGGATGTGGAGGGTTGACTACATTTTTACTACAAGATTGGGGTGAAGCAGAGGCTACTGTGAAGGGAAAATGATCACAACTGTTTCACACTAGCCGCCACATTGATACCTCTTCTTCAAATCACTGTGTACATAGCAACAGGGAAGTTTAGACAACGAAGTGTATAATTTGAAATTAATGTTAAAAGATTTATCTACGAGCCTGTTACTCTTACTATTAACTTTTGCAACAATAACAGCCTTTCCTCTAATTTTCACTATGTTGAACACCATCGCTCCTCCTACAAACCTGATCTTCTTTTCCTCACTGAAACTCAGGTGTCTGAAGCAACTTCCAGCTGGCCCTTCTCTGCATCCTTCTACTTTCTCTATCCTAGTTTCAAAGCCAAAGGCCGATGCTTTGCATACGTGCACAACAAACTCACTTGTTCTCGTGTTCCCGATTTCGACTCCTCTGAATTCTCATCTTTATGGCTCAAACTATCATGTCATTCTCATACTAAATATTTCTGTGCTGTCTATCTTTCCCCTAATTCTACCGACTTTCCCAAATTCTTTGATTACCTAAACTCTAAAGTGGAACACATTCTATCCATTTCTCCTTTCTCAAAAATCTCCATCTTAGGAGATTCCAATGTTCACCACCGCCAATGGCTCTCCTTTCACACTACTGACCAACCTGGTGAACAAGCTTGTATCTTTTCTATCCTAAATGATCTGGAGCAGTTGGTTCAGCAACCAAACCGTATCCCGGATCGCCTTGGAGAACGGCCAAACATTCTTGACTTGTTTCTAACTTCTAACCCTTCTTTTTATACTGTCGATCTTTTATCTCCTTTGGGCTTCTCCGACCATAAACTTATCTCCGTCACCGGTCCCATATCTCCAGTACGGCCACCCAATCCTCCCAGCCGGCGGTGCTTGTGGCACTTTGGCGCTGCTGACTGGGAGGTTCTCCGGCAGTACTTCTTTGATTTCCCATAGAAAATTTGTTGCTTTCGTGGCTGGGCTCCCTCGGAGAGTGCTGAACGCATTACCGAGGTAATCCTATCGGGCATGGAGGCATACATTCCATTTTCTTTCTCTCAGACTAATGCAAAACAATTTTGGTTTACTCACGCTTGTTCTACTGCATTAATGATCAAGTCACAGCATAACAGGCTGGTAACTAAACCTGTCAAATTTGACCAAATCAATCATGAAGTGTTCTTGAATACAGTATCAGAAATGAAAATAACTATAGAACACACACATGTAAATGACTATGCTGCCAGTGTGTTCAATGCATTGTACGAATGTTCAAAGAAGAGCCAAGGCAATGTTGTCGTGGATAATGATATCAATTTGGACCGATGGGAGAGGTACTTCAGGACTACGACGAAACACGAGTGTGGCGCGCCATTGATTGGAAAGTAAATGTTCAGGATAACAGTACGGTAAAAATGTCTCCTACAGATGAACAATTCTAAGCATTCTATGAAATTAATCTGAACCCACCCATAGCAGATTTTGAAGACGAACATTGTGTTACAAACATAAATATTCCAATTCTTGATGATTTTACAACTGCTGATGAAGTATCACTACAAGTTACTAATATGAAACCCGACAAGGCGTGTGGTCCTCACGAAATATCTCCTGGAGTATTAACCCTCAACCGACGGTAACCGTAATATGACGGGAGAGAGAATATTGGCCACCTCTGCGGTGCCCTTCATATGACGGTTGCCATTTTGAGGACATTATGAACTATGAGAGAGAGACCGAGCGTTGGGGGGATGATAGCTGGCCTCGGACCGCTCGCCACCACCTTGTGGCTGTCACTGACACGTAATATCTCTCATCACCACCTCTCTACCTCGCTCAACAAGGATAAACACGAGAAAAATACCTCATTTTAAGGTATTTTCGCCTCCAGTTATACGATCGTTGCAAAAGCACCCGTGGTCATACAAGGATGATTCAGGTATCATTGGAAAACTCTTTTATCGTCCAATTGTGCGTGCTAACAAGGAGGGACAGTTCATAATGGTCTCTGTGGTGAGAGTGAGCGACGGAGGCATTATATGTTATGCAACGCTTCTTACTTACTAGGATATCATATATTGTCAATATTTAGAAATAATGTATAACTTAGCATACGTAGCTATTAGGGTATCGAATATTGCTTTGGCGAAAATTACGAAGTTCAGTGTCACAATAGAGCAGAGAAAGTAATATACGATGTCGAAAGTAATTTCAATATTTTGTAGCTGACTCACTGGAGTGGTTGTGTATGTCTGAAGTGTCACCTGGGAGGCCAGATATTTGTGAACTGGAGCAAACAACAAAACACACTATATATAGTTTTCTGAATTGGAATAAACGACACGGAGGTGTCTGTATCTTGTATAAGAGCAAGTGGCACAGAGGTGAGAATGGACCTTTTAATTAAACAGGTAATATAGACATATGTACATTTTATGATTATGTTTACTAGAACAGATAGTACAAATTGTGTACATATTTGTGAATTTTAACAGCTTAAAAGCCGCGAGGGTAGTCTTACGGGAATATACTTGGAAATTTACTGTATACAAATCACATATATATATATGTGTGTGTACAGGGTGGCGCATAATTTGGTTACTCACCTGTCAGTCATTGGCAACGCTCCTCTCAATATATTTGTATAGTCTGCGTGAATCAGTAATGGATATTTTATTTTAATAACAATACAGTATATTCACAACTGTTGCAAACAGTGCCTTTTATCAGAAATCGCAATGTAGATAATAGAAGCTACTTGTGTTATTAAAATTTAATACAATTAATCTTATATTCATAATGATGAGCATTAAACAAATTATTCACAGCAATAATTTATTAACTTTTTAATTTAGGTGTTTTTTCATTTCATTTCATTCAGACACTTGCCTAATCAATCAGTAGTACATGAATGAGCCCTAATATGGCGGAAATATGCACTCAGCCAAATTGTTAATCGCGGATGATTCTGCTACATCTCGTTTTTTACAATCTCGTGGTGCAAAAGCCAACACAGTCGGCAGTAGAAATCCTGCAGGTTAACTTAGTTAATTTTGGCCTTGCAACCTACTTTGGTCGTAGTGTACAATGTCGTGGAGGCATTCGTTTAGGTGGAGTAGTACGTCAAAGGTTCCGGAGACGACATAACACACTTCAGAAAAGCACAGCTCTCTTCCTAGTGAAATCGGGAGTTTGGTGTTGGAATATTGTACCGTATACTCTATTGTACCGTATACTCTATTGTACCGTATACTCTATTGTACCGTATACTCTATTGTACCGTATACTCTATTGTACCGTATACTCTATTTGTTATTGGTAAGCAGATATTTGTTACACTCTTTACACTTAACCCATTCAATACTGGTCACATCCTTTATATTATTATTCCGGCAACTAATCGGCGATGTTCTTCAGCTTAGGACGGTCGTGGAACAATTAAATAGCTATAGACTATCTCAATTAACCGTTTTAGCTACCACAGATCTTTCATAAACTGCATACAGTCGTCTATATATAGCTATGATATATTTAAAAATATATCACCGGTACAGAAGGGGTTAAAATGGTGATATTTTAACTATAACTATCATATATTAATACTGATTCATAATAATCAGTACCGTGTTCCGTTAGTAAACTGCAGCAGCTGAACATATAATTTGCAGCAAAGTAGAGTTGTCCTCTTCTTTTAGTGTACTGACTATAGTAACCAACATGAAAGGCATCACAGGAGCTCTTATGTTTCGTTGTCTTAACCACTTCAACAGATAACATCAACTTAGTGTTGTTACGCATTACCTTAAAATATATACAGTATAAAATAATAATTCACACACTACTACTAAAATTGCCAATGATAATGATAATAATTGGACTATTGACGTCTCGTAATGCAAATATCATAATACAGCAATAATAGCAATGTAACTTAATACCATTGTATCTCGGATGTTTGGTTAGTTGGAGACCGTAAAGGTGTTTATATAACATGTCGGTGGGTTACTGTTAAGTGCTCAAACTAAATACTGCCCACATAGACTCCAAATAATATATTTGACAAATGAAGGCCTACCAGGCTGCATATCAGCAGACATCTGGTTACGATCCCAGTTATATAACCGCTCAACCCTTTAATAAATGGTGTTTACATCCAGGAATCTGTGAAATCCGGTCATGTTCTGTATTTATAAAGGTTCTCTGGTGCGTTATAATGATTCACGCCACATCAATCAAGACCTGGGATGTATCAGTCTGTCTATTATATTAACCCGGCACAGAATGAACGGGAATTATTGGTGTGTAAATTTACAAAGAGCGTGGGTGTGTATTAATGGAGAACAATCTATATTCACACGCTTTGATGAATGAATATATACAGGCGAACACTCTTGTGAATAAATGGTTGTAATACGTGTTGTTTTTGTGTTCATACTATAATTATACAACTTATAGTAAGTAAATTTAACAGTACAGTATACTGCTTATACAAAGTACACTGCTTATACAAGATATACCGGTATATCATTAGTTTGAACCTTTTTTTCAGTTTCCAATGTTTGGTAACGTAGTCATGAAGCTCAACAAATTGCTTTCACAAGCTAAACAATATTTTTACTATAATTACATGTCTTCCTTTCACCCTCTGTTCATGACTTTTACTCATTAATTACGCTGCAATACATAGCGAGGAAACTAAGTTGCATAAATGTAATTCATAATATTGTAGGAATGAAACCTGTCGGAGATTATGTATCCAGGGCACAAAACAGGGAAACCTCACCAATAATCTGTTATCTTTTCAGACTCACATAACTGATCAAATATATTTCCGTCATTCTCAGAGATACAATTCTGACTTATTCACAGGCGGCGTGAGGCTCGTTTCAGCGGTGGTGATGAAATATCTCTGGGATGGCCAATTGTCCCAAACACATGTAGTGGGAACAAACGCCTTTCGGTGCATGTTTGGCCAACTTGTCAATCGTATTGTAAAGTACTGGAAGTTTAATACAAGGATCAGCAAGGAAGATAAAGGATCACAAATTCTTTGTCATGTACTGTAGGTAGACGCTAATGATCATGGAGATAACACTGTTCAGTAAACTAATAATTAATGGTGCTCACAATTACATGTTCCTAATTTTCTCCTGCATAATGTTTGCCATCTCCAAGGACAATATGCTTCACGAAGCTCAACTATTACTTATAAATGTGTACTTATATTTAATACTAAAGTGTGTTTTTCATACATATGGTGTAGAATTGTATACCTATGCGATTGATGTTTCGATGCTTAATTAATCACTTTGAAGCTACTATGAGTCTGCATCATATCATGACTAACATATTGTCCCACAATTAGTGTACAGATTTGTACATCAAGCGATAGGTAATTCAACAAGGAAACTATTACTACACAGCAATACACAGTCTAAGGTTTATATGGTTTATTACACTAGAATAAGACAAGGCTCACACATATCATGATTTAAGGTTTAGACTAAATGTAAGAGTTACAATATCTATGTGGTAGCTAATTTACAAATTGGATGATGAAGGCAATAATAATATAAGATGCTGAAGGTGAATGCTATTATATTGTAAGTATGGTTAGCATTAGATGATTTTCGTCAACTTAGGAAGATGATCTAGGCCTGGATTATTGCTTGACAAGAGCATCGTCTGTTTTACTATATTGTTCAACTACTCGGTGGTGCCTTTCAGGGAGCACCAGGCCTTTACAATCCGTTCATATACTCCCGATTCCACTAAGAAGAGCGCTGTATTTTGCTGAATTGAGTTATGCCATCTTCAGCACCTTTGCCATGCCACTCCTAAACGGCTGCCTTCACCACATTGACCAATATGACCAAAGATAGCATAGCCAAAGGAACACAGTGAACCTGCCTGTTTTCAGCTACACTTGTTAAGTAAGCCGTTTCGCTGCTTTCTGTTGCCTCCGGAACTTTTGAAACACTACTTCTCCTAAACGTCCGCCTCCACGACATTTGTTAGCACAGCCAAAATTAACTAACTGAACCTGCCGGATTTCCACAAACAACTATATATGGTGTCTCTTGAACCACAAGGCCTTCACGATAAATATGGAAATTTTTCGAGAGAAAAATGTTCCGGTTTCTCTTAAATTACAGGCTAGCTATCGCTCGCCAGGACAAAACATTACACCTAAATAACGTGAACAGTCTTGATATTGACAAAGAAATGGGACGAAAAGAATTATAATTACCAAACTAATGGGCCGAACGTCATAAAATATGAAAACTAATGCGGAAAAATACGGCCCATCCTCCCTTAATGTTCGCCAGAATAAGTATTTAGTTAAACCCTTGTATTTTAGGCGTTAGCACGCCGATAATATTAATGATGGTTATTTACTGAAACAGGAAGGCGTTTCCTTTCCCTTTCTCATAATATCGGCGGTTTATTATGAGATGACGAAGGGGATATACAGTAATTATTAATGGTGTCGGGAACAGAAATTATCCCACTCTAACTGGATCTACTTACACCGATTTTCCATTAATAATCTTGAAACTCTCCTTGCAAAATGTGATGAACTCAAAGTACTTTATTATCTCCGTGATTATGTATCCAGTAACTTTAAACAAATCTCTTTTATCTACAATATATTTTACAACCTGCGAGTTTGGAGCCATAAACATGGACATAATAAAATACAAAAAACATGTATGTTTCTGATGGATAGAAAGTATGGTCAATTTGGCTTATTGTATATATATATATATATATATATATATATATATATATATATATATATATATATATATATAATCACTACGGCCGAATGTATTTGTTAAATCAACTAAATATCAATGTATACACCTCAAAATTCCATATAGCTTGAAACTCGCAAGTGGTAAATTGTTCAGACGGTAAGAAAAAAGGAGAGGACGAGACAAGAGAGAAGGGAGGCTGGTTAAAAGAGAGAAGGGAGGCTGGTTAAAAGAGAGAAGGGAGGCTGGTTAAAAGAGAGAAGGGAGGCTGGTTAAAAGAGAGAAGGGAGGCTGGTTAAAAGAGAGAAGGGAGGCTGGTTAAAAGAGAGAAGGGAGGCTGGTTAAAAGAGAGAAGGGAGGCTGGTTAAAAGAGAGAAGGGAGGCTGGTTAAAAGAGAGAAGGGAGGCTGGTTAAAAGAGAGAAGGGAGGCTGGTTAAAAGAGAGAAGGGAGGCTGGTTAAAAGAGAGAAGGGAGGCTGGTTAAAAGAGAGAAGGGAGGCTGGTTAAAAGAGAGAAGGGAGGCTGGTTAAAAGAGAGAGGGCAGGCTGGTTAAAAGAGAGAAGGGAGGCTGGTTAAAAGAGAGAAGGGAGGCTGGTTAAAAGAGAGAAGGGAGGCTGGTTAAAAGGGAAACACGTTGATTTTCTGGTCCCCCTTCTTTCTCATGTTTAGCCCCATTAGTTTTCGGATTATGAGACGTTCGACCCATTAATTTGGCGATTTTAAGACTTGTCTCCCCATTTATTTGTCAATATTAAGGCTTCGAGTCATTTAGGTGTCGATTTTCCTGGTGAGCGATAGCGAGCTTGTAATTTAAAAGGAACCGGTCTGTGGCCAGGAAATTTTCCTATGTACAAATATACAAATGTATCTTAAAGGAGGGTCTTGGGTGGGTGTTTTATTAGGCTTGATGGAGTTCTAGGAAGGAAACTAAACACATAATAACAAAATACATAAAGGAACAAAGAAAAACGACCCATCTCCCTTTAAGGACATGTTAAGAGGCATAAAAAGAGGTGAAGGTGGAGGATGAAAGCTTGTGAACTGAAGAGGACAAAAGGTGGAAGGTGATTGGAGGAAGATTGAGGACAAGAAGGGTGGAAGAACATAAACAAAGACCAATAAGACTGGGAGAAGATGGACAACAGAAGTAAAATATGTGTAAATATAATGCAATAGTGTTTCTTTCATTACAGTTAACTAAAGGCATGTCAGACAATGCAATCCTGAAGGTCAACATTGTTCTTATTTTATCATAAATACATTCGATTATATTGAGAACAAACTGAGAAAAGTAAGAACAAAGATAAAAGAGAATTACGGCATGTTCTGATGACCTATATACTATAAAATGCCATTGTAAATGAATATATAATTATCTAAATACATTAAGATGGTGAATGAAATAGGCCGTAAAATCAGAGAAGTTTCAGGAGAACCCCGGGAAACCCTCTGGCTCAAGCAAAGACTAGGGATGGCTATCCTCCGGGGCAATGCCACCAGCGCCATGAGCTCAGTTCGACAGGACTGGGTCATGCCACTGTGTGAGGCCCGGGCAGGAGTGGTGTATCCGTAGTCTTTCCACAGTAGGGTAAAACAAAACATAAACTGTATTTGTATGTAACATGTGTGATGCACATAAATAAAAGGGGATGTGTCGGATGGGTGAAAGCCACAGTTGCTCGCGCGTTTGGGGCTAGCAACACGTATTATGAAAAACATGTATCCTCCTTCATTCACTGTCCCCCCCTTCACTCACTCAACCCCACAATTTGCCGGAGGATAACAGGTTTTTCACAATACGTAGACGGAGGTCTTTTATAAAAAAAAATGTGTATCGACAATATTTATTTCGAACAAGTTCTCGCTTTCGTTTGATTAAGGTTTTCTTATTTTAAAAAATCCATTATATAGAGATAATTGGATAATTAGATATTATGGATAGAATAAGTTTAACTGAATAGTGGAATTTCGTGGAATTTCCAAAAAAAAAATTGTGCAAAGTGAAAATATATATATATATATATATATATATATATATATATATATATATATATGTTGTACTTAAATTTCTAAGTTCAAGCACACTACTGAGGTGGGGGAATAATTCGACAGTTGCTAGAGTTTGTATAGTTTATTTAATAGAACGAACTCTAAATCTAACTACTAGTCCAATAGCCTACTTCCTGTTCTGGTCGAAATGAGTTCAGTACGCGAATTGAATAAGACGTTGTCCCGTGATAGATGGTACATTGGAACCCTAGAGCTCCCGCACATACTATTCGGATGCCCGCTATTCAGTGTTACGACCGGCA
The DNA here is from genome assembly GCA_032716605.1 of Paralithodes platypus. Lineage (NCBI taxonomy): Eukaryota > Metazoa > Arthropoda > Malacostraca > Decapoda > Lithodidae > Paralithodes > Paralithodes platypus. The sequence goes on from CM064512.1 coordinate 29,979,466, forward strand.
CTACGAAATAAACAAGGGCACTTAATAATGGACTAGATGATAGGCTATATCTGCAACAACGGTAAGCTAATTCCAAACCCTCGAACTATTACGCCGGTGAACAAAAGACTTAAACCCTCCAGAGTTAATCCACTGGATAACGGGGTATCAATTAACTGGGTTTTAGTGCACTTCTACAAAGGCTTTCCGGTTACGGCAAAGCCTACTCACAACAGGAGTACTTTACGTTAATGAGATGCTCTTAAGTAATAACAATGCTTGAATAAACTATAACAAGATTTAATAAAGGAGTATATGCTTACGTTAACTTTAGTGTGAGTCTGTACTCAATACTAAACTCTTCAATGCTCTATGAAAACACTGGAAGTCTAGTCCTACAGCAATCAGATAAAGAATCTTCTGAAAACGTCTGATGCTCTAAGATGCTCGTCAATATAGAACAGAAATAATGCAGGGGCAGGACACCAAAGCGTGTCTCTTAAATACACCAATAAGTAGGATACATATATATAAAACAAGGGAGTGCAACAACTCTGTGACAGCACTAATAATAGCCACTCAAAACAGTACTTCCTTAGCCAAAGTAACAGCCATACTGGGTTGTGCACTATGCTTCAACCTAGGCTAAAATAAGGCGTGAATAATTCCTAAAGCATACACTATTAAAGTTAATAAACACAATGCTGTCTTTCTCACTATTAAAGTCTAGCAGTGGCATAAAAGGTACCAGGAAACTAGGCAGAGCGCAAGCATGCTCGTAGCCTACTGTCTCCCCTTGAACAGATTTCCCTTATGTTACGTTAAGTGACTTGGAGGCTCTCTTGGTAAGTCCAGATCTCAAGTATCTGGTCTTACCCTCGCGCTCCACAAAGGTCAACAAAATGAGGTAGCAAGCATACAGGTGAGAGTAGGCAAAAGCCCTTCACTTGTATACTGCTACACTCGCAAAGGAAAAATATGCACAAGGGTTACAGGCTACCTAGCTTCGTCGAAGTCGTACAGGCTCTGACTTGCCACATACATAACTCAGACAACGACCAAAGATACCTTCCACTATCTAGCATTAAATAGTAGGAAAGAACAGCTCAATAATTAGAAGCACCCCAATACTATGCTACCATGTGACAATGACTAATAATCCCTAAAGCTAGTGCAAAACATATATGTGAGAACTGGTGCTGGTAATACGACTGGCCGACTATGGAAGTTGTATGCAGAACCAGAAGGGATAAGTAAATGAATAAAGATGAGAAGTATTGGAAAAGAAGAAGTTCAGAGAGAGAAACAGTAGTACAGGGGGTTAGATTGGGGACAGATTGCAAGGGACATGCACGCTATGCCAAGCTCTGCAGGAGACACGCGAGTAGGAGCCCCCCAGCACTAACAAAGACAGCGGCACCCAATCACAGACGACTACGTCATGAAGAGCAGGCGTCATATGATGCGCCAGGCCCGCCGGCCAATCACAAGTGTGGGAAACTCTGCCCGAGCGAGGAAGGCACACGTACATACACACGCACATAATACCACCTTGCTGCTCGCTCTCTTTCTCCTTACAACTTCACACAACATATCTTATACTCTATCAATGATATAAAATACTTCCAAGTGTCACAGACAAGAATAAAGACCACCACTGATCTGTCTGTGACAACATGAACACTAAGAAAGATTATTATAGCCCATTTCACTGCCCTGGCGAGCGCTAGCGAGTTACGAGTACATTCTGGCAAGCTGGCCAGCGTAACATCAGGTAATGCCTCGCTTCGACTTAGATACATCGTAGGTTACCAGACTGAATTTATAATGATCGTCGTGCCCTTCGATGTCTTCTAAGAGACCTGGGCTGCTCTGACTCAAACTATTACTAATTTCTTAATCCTAAATGCAAGTGGACAAATAATATATATTTCTATATCCGCTTCCGAAACCCCCAAATGGCTAACCTTTTCCCGGGCGTTACGAACACCACTCTCGGCTCATACAATAGCCCCTCTGAATACAACACTGGTTCCTGGGCTGTTTAACTCTCTATAAAGGATATAATCTTTAACTCACATTTCCCTTACAACATCGAACACGTAGTCCGTACACATGAACATAAAATCTTTGTCAATACAATAATACACCTGAATACAACACTAGCCCGTAGGCCGTTTAACTCTCTATCAAAGATATAATCTTTAACTCTTAGTTCCCTTACAACACCGAACGCGTAGTCCGTTACACATGAACATAAACTCTTTGTTAATACAATATTACACCGGAATACAACACTGGCTCGTAGGCCGTTTAACTCTCTATGAAGGATATAATCTTTAACTCTTGGTTCTCTTACAACATCGAACGTGCAGTCCGTTACACATGAACATAAACTCTTTGTTAATACAATATTTCACCGGAATACAACATTGCTCCCCGGACAATATTTCTGGTAGCTTCAAGAGCCGGATACGCCCTTACGTTACTTTATATTTCAAAAGACGCCCCGTCAGGCCCAATCTTAAAGGTCACTCAACCTAGCTAGGAGGTAGCAAGACTAATTATGAAGTTCCTTTATCGATGATAAGTGACGTTAAACATATTCGGACTAGTGTCCCTTCAATATAATTCGGACGTGTGTCCTTGCAATATAATTTTGGACGTGTGTCCTTACAATATAATCCGGACGTGTATCCTTACAATATAATCCGGACGTGTGTCCTTACAATATAATTCCTATAATCTAGCTGAAGCTCATCTCTAAAACAACTATTCACTATTTTCTCCTGAACCCAATAGTTGTTATTTAATCTCTGTCAGTCTTACGTTAATTAAATAACTTCCTATAAGATCCTAAATACTTGGTAGCTAATGGCTTGGAGCCTTTTCTATCAATAAACACTAGTTACACATAACACATCATCCGTTTATTCTATTTCTTAGTCAAGTCAATTTCTCTTTTCGTTTTGTTCTATAAGAACACATATTTTTATTGAAGATCCCCCGAATTAGTCAAATTCCCCTCTCTCTTTTTCTTGGTTCCTCTGCAGGCCCAATATGGATCCTGATTAAAAGTCTGTTGCTCGTGGTGGGCGTTCTGGCTGCACTACCACCTCAAAGCTGGCCAGTAGTGGTCTGGGAGGTTGTCACTCTTAACCATCTCCTGTCGACCTGGATGAAGTTGCTGGCTGCGGGTGTGCAGGCATGCAATATGGCGACAGGCCCAGGGATACTGATGGTGTATCCTCTGGGTTGGTGAGAGTGATGCAGGACTCAATTGCTCTGCTACTGTAACTGTTGTGAGGGCTGGAAGGCTACTGTGGTGATCGCCTTGGTTCCTGGTGTGCCCGCAGGAGAGGGGGAAGCTGGGAGGAGAGGTGTTGCTTCCTCGAGGCGTGGTGCCCGTCTGACCCCGAGCGGCTCTCGTCCCCTACCCTTTATAGGGGGGCCCGGCGCGCTGATTGGCTGCCCCGCTTCGCGCTGCCAATTGTGCTTTAGCAAGCGTGACTTGCAGTTTAGACTCAGTCCTCTCTCGCTCTCCTTCTCCAAAGTAAGTGCCAGGAAGTTGATTGCCTTTGTCATTTAGTGGCTTACGGGAGTCAGATGCTGGCACTAAGTCGTCTGACAAAAGGCAAGTAGAAGATCCGGTACAAGGAGCAAATGAGGTAGATGTAGGAGGGTCACAGGTGGTCATCCCGGGAATTTGGACGTTTGTGGCCCAAAAAGTTTGACACAAAGGAGCGCCCTGATTGGTCGGATGCTTTCCTACTTTAGTATATATTTATATATATATATATATATACCGATATATATATATATATATATATATATATATATATATAATATATATTAATATGAATGTAACATGTATTAATATCTCAGGTTATCCAATACTTTATGCACAAAAAATATAGTTATCATTTCCAGTTCATCTCCATGTATTTCGCTTTGTAAGATATACTCTATTCAGTGTGTGCACTTTCAAAACAAAACTTAATTTTTAAGTTTGCTAGCCCTGCTGAATTCGGAATTTGCAGTGTTGAATAATTCCCGAGCAAGAGTTCGATGCATACCCAGGTAAAAATAGGCCAACATAATAATATATGATGACCTCCAAGCGTGTTTGTATTTTTGCAATCAAATTTAGTCAGTTTCTACAAATGGCAAATGGCTCGTAATACGTTTAACTCTTCATCTACTTTCTATAAGTATCCAAGGTTTTATCCATGTTGGTATCTTATATTTACGTGAATATATATTTTAAGTAGAGTATACTAAACTATTATATTTTCATTATAAGTAGGCCATAATTATATCGAGACTCTTAACTTCTGTAAGTTCAAAAGGAGTAGAGCTAATTGGCTTCAAATTTCCAAACCTATTAGCTGGCTTACTCTTTCTAAAAGGTAGAAATATTAGCTGGATTAATTTAACTGTCTCTGAGCTATAGCGGTTAGTGGTCACAATTTCTATCCTACCTTTAATTTATGAGCTACAGGTTAGGTTAACATAGCCTGAAAAATATAGGTATTGTCATAATATATTATTATGTTGGCCTATTTTTACCTGGGTACCATCGAACTCTTGCTCGGGAATTATTCAACACTGCAAATTCCGAATTCAGCTGGGCTAGCAAACTTAAAAATTAAGTTTTGTTTTGAAAGTGCACACGCTGAATAGAGTATCTCCTCTTCACATAGGTGTAGCAAAAAATATAAAGAGGGAGAGGTAAACCGAGAGAGAAATGTAAGGATGGAGTTAAGAACTATATGCGTGAATATGGTATTGGATGGGAGGAGGGACATCAACTGACTGGGGACAGAGGTGCACGGGGGCGATTCGTTCGTGGCCACCCCTTTGGGGATCACCACGTCTGGCAAAAGATAGATAGAGAAGGATATTCGTAGCTGAGTAATTGGTATAATCAGGAGAACAAATCAATGACTGGCAGGAACAATCTACTAATACAGATTAAACAAAATACACACCTTTAGAACAATGAATAAATAAATGTGTTGCACATGGTAGGACAATGGACAGGGAGGAACAGAAAGAGGGAGAAAGACTGCCTGGATTAAATGGAACAGGGAACACATATATATATATTTTGTTTTTTGTATATATATTTTTATTTTAGCTTACTAGTAATAACGAAAGGGTTGAAACATTAGAGGAAGGGAGAAAATAACATTGTGAAGCAAAAGTAAAATACTAAATAAATAATACAGGTCGACGCTGTGTTTGAGTAGGGAGGGTTTATTCACTGCTCAATATATTTACATATATATTAGTTACTCGGGGTTTTTTTCCTCACAAGATTTCCATTAAGATAAAAATATTAACAAATATTTAAACACAATATTAATAATCCCCAAGATAAAATTGTAAATTTTTCGGTAGAGAAAAGCCACGGCCGAAGACTAGTTTCTCCTATATTACATATATCTCATATATCTCCTATATTATTTTAATTAATTTCATTGGGGGTGTGGTGGTGAGATTAATAAAAATAATAATATTACAGGTTTGCTATCGCTCCTCCTCCTTTCGGTACATTGGTGAGACCTTTTCTATTGTGCTAGTCACATTGAAAGCCTTCGATAGAGAGTGGTGCAAATTTCGTATTTCTCAGCTACCCTCCTTCACTTTCTATCCCTCTATCTACACCTTAGTCTCGAATTTAATTTCTGGCCAATCCATAGCTGCGGTTGTGGATGGCCATCACTCACTTCCTCAACCTATCAACTCCGGTGTTCCTCGGGGTTCTGTCCTGTCTCCAGATATCTTTCTAACATTAATTAATGATGTACTCAACTTTACCTCTAGTCCTATCCACTCATATGCTGATGACTCTACCTAACACTATTCAACTAGTTTTCCACAACGGCCCAGCATCCATTTACTCCAAAATCCACGTGATGAGGCCATTGCACGCTTATCTTCTGATCTATCAACTATATCAGATTGGGGAAGAGAAAATCTTGTTAATTTCTATTTTTTGCTTTCTTTATGCGGATGAGCGAGACAAAGGCAAAACCTTCTGTGACGATTGCATGTCGTGTGGGAGATGGGGACAGATAGATCTATCTAACTATCTATTGCCTGACGCTGTGATCGCCGAAGGGGTGGCCACGAATAAAACGGCCCCATGCACCTCTGTCCCCAGTCAGTCAACGCCCCTCCTCCCATCCAGCACTGCCTTCACTCATATACTTCTTCAATCCATCCTTCCATCTCTCACTCGGTCTATCTCTCCCTCTGTCCTTCCACCTCACTCTCGTACACTCTCTTTGTAATTATCTCGCTTCTCATACGTTCCACATGGCCGAACCATCTCAAGGTGTTCATTTTCATGCTTTCTAGCACATCTACATCCATGCCATACCTCTCTCGTACTTCCTCATTCGTTTATTTATCCCTCCATGTAACTACGCACGCACTTCTCAAGTAACTCATTTCCACCCCTCTCACTCTTCGTTTGAGTCTCTTCAAAAACGTCCATGCTTCGCTCCCGTAAATCAATGTGGGGATTACCACACTGTCATGCAAGAACTTCTTTACTTCTATGCTGACCACCCTTTTTCTTGTTAATGCTTTCAGCGTTCCTACAACCCTCTTCCCCTGTTGCACCTTTTACCGCACTTTTTCATCCATACACCCATTATTACTCAATACAGGTTGAGGTGTGGTGAAGTGGTCTTGCCACTGGCCTGGTAATCCAAAGGTCCCGGGTTCAAATCCCGATGTATCAATGGGAAGATATTATTGGGATGGAATTTGTGCTGTACCTGGTATCAGTGCATTACCACAAGCCCACCGAAACGTCAATAAAATACACTCATTGTTCCCTGATTAAATAGCACTGTATGAATATTCCCATATTCAAAATATGCTATAGGGGTGCAATGCCTGGTGAGTTATCTGCTCAACAGGTGGCGTTGTGTGTGTGTAAGTGTGAGAGTCCGAGTGTAGGGGATGAGACAGTGAAGCACGGGAACGAGGTGGCTTCAGATATGGGGTCGTTTCGGGCCATGAGTGAGCACCGTGCCTCATGTGAAGGCAAGATGGCAGGTGCTCGTTGTACTCTACGTGCTTCACATGTCTCACTCCCTAGACTGGAACAAGACCTCACAGGCTTCACTGTTCATTGTAAAGCGGTGAATGTTAAGGCTCTCAGCCTATGCCCGAGAGGAAGTAAGTTGGAATATAGAAAAAAAAAAAAAAAAAAAAAAAAAAAAAAAACACTGCCGAATACTTAAATAAGCTGACATTCTTCATTACCTGTCCGTTCATCTACACCTTACATTCTGTGGCTGCACCCCTTTCAAAGACCATAACCTTGCTCTTCCCCACATTTACCTTCAGATTCCATTTTTCCACACACTGTTCCAAACATATTTGCCAGCCTCTGCAACTTCCTTTCACTATTGCTCATCAGAACTGTATCATAAGCAAATAGCAGTACAGGCAACTTCCACTCGTTTCCTTCCCTTATCAGAGGTACACCAACATCCACTGCTCTTCCTTGTATTTCGTTAATGATTCCATCCATATATATATATATATTGAACAGCCATGGTGACAACACACACCCTTGCTTTAACCCAACATTCTGATCAAAGATCTCGCTCTGCTCATTCTCCACACGTATTAACACCATTGAACCCGCATACATACTCTTCACTGCTTTCAACAACTTGCCATCTACTCCGTACATTCTCAGTACTTTCCATAAACTTTCTCTATCAACTCTGTCATAGGCCTTCTCCAAGTCCATAAAGGCAGGATACAACTTATGTCGCTTCTCCAGATAATTCTCAACAGCACATTTCAGGGCAAAAATCTGATCTACACATCCTCTTCCCTTCCTAAACCCGCCCTGCTCATCACCTATCCATTTCTCCGTTCTCGCTCTGACTTTCTCAATCACTAGCCTACTGTACACCTTCCCTACTACGCTTAGAAGATAGATTCCCCGGTAGTTACCACACACTCCTCTTTCCCTTTTACCCTTATATAGGGGGACTAATATGCCTGTCTTCCAGTCATCAGGTTCACTCCCCTTCTCCCCTACTAGTGTATGCATTGTCCATACCCATTCGATCACTATCTCACCACCATACCTCAGCATCTCCCCACACACATAATCTATGCTTGATGCTTTCCCCATATTCACTCTTTTCATGGCTTCACACACTTCTGACCTCCTGATCCCCACCTCCTCCTCCAGTAATTCTCTTCTTCTCCCTCCCATACCCCATCCAACTATGTTTGCTGGTACTTCATTCGTTACATTTAGCAATTCATTGTAGTACTCCCTCCATATTTCGCTCTCACTTTCTTCTCGGCTATCACTCGCCCATCCATATCTTTCACATCCTTACTATTTCCCTTGCTACCCTCCCTAACTTTCTTGACCTCTTTCAAGAACAGTTTCTTACATTCCCACCGTTTTACACTCAGGCTCCTTCCAAATTCCTTATCTGCTCTTCTCTTACTTTCCTTCACTACTCTCTTCACCACCCTCCAAGTACCTCGCTTTTTTCTGCCTCTCCAAATCTTTATTCCCTCTACTACCAAACCACTCTCTATATGCTTTCTTCTTGTCTTCAACAGCTATTTGTACCTCTTCAGTCCACCACGCTGTACCCTTCACTCCCCTCCCTCTTCTCCATACTCCACACCCCTCACATGCTACATATATCTCTTACTTAAACACATAGATAAAAGGAGAAATTGGGTTTCGGAAGCATTACCCCACACAGCTTCTTGCTCTGCACAGGGGCACAATGCATCTATGTGTTGAGTATCATTGGCATGTGCAGGGAGGTTCCTCTCACACAGCACTTCTAGACAAAGTAGAAAAGAAAGCCTTTTGCTTCATCAACTTGCATCCACTAACTGATTCTCTGCAATCTCGCTCTCTCTTCTCTGTAATATTGCATCTATGTCGCTATTATACTGCTATTATAATAATCAGTGTTCCTCAGAATTCTCACCCATGTATCAAATATTGTTCACATATGTGGGGAAGTTCCACTCTTGCCGCAATTCTTAAAAGGGTAGAGTCAAAAGCATGTTGTGTCATCAACTCGCTTCCTCTTACTAGTTCCCTACAATCTCTTTCCACGCACTGCACTGATACATCTCTTTGTAAGTGTAATCACCTCATTTAACCCTTTCCGTCTCATATGACGCTACCGCGTCATATGACGGTTCCGCCTAAAACTATCAAATGACGCTACCGCGTCATATGAGCCTAGGTAAATAGCTCAATAATAAGTTATATGACGCTTTTGCGTCATTTTGAGCTCAGTAAGTTAGGTAAGCTAGATCATAATCTGTCGATTGATGGCAACCCAAATTTCTTCCGACTTCTAACGGTCCCTCAGTGTCAGAAAGACTGTTGTAGGGGAAATATTGGGCGGTCTGCCAACCCGTCAGTAAGTTGATATATCCTGTCTGAGGGGGTTAACATAGGTACCGTGATATTTAAAGTAAGGTCAGCACTAAAGATTAAGCACTCAATAATTACTTAATAATATTACACCTTCTCTTAATCAATAGTGTGATCAGTAAAATATAATACTAAGTGTATACTATTATATTCCTATTATTTCTTGAATATATAATTTAGTTCACCCCATAACATATCTATACAATAATCACTCTTTCATACCCCACTACCACAGTCACATACACATTCACTCATAAAAGCAAAAGACAATTATGGGTGGCTAGAGGAGCTGCATTGTATGGGTTAAAATGATCTTGACATCGGCTATATAATGCCCTGCTAGGAGTCACAAATAGTTATAGTCTAGTACCACGACACCAGTCAAAAGATTAGGCAGGCACGTTCCCAGACCATGTCCAAACATCACACTCTTGATACAGGCAGGCCCCTCACACAGGCCCACAACCAGTAGTGACACAGGTAGGCCCTTCACGCAGGCCCTCAACCAGTGGTGATACAGGTAGGCCCTTCACACAGGCCCTCAACCAGTGGTGATACAGGCAGGCCCTTCACACAGGCCCTCAACCAGTGGTGATACAGGTAGGCCCTGCACACAGGCCCTCAACCAATGGTGATACAGGTAGGCTGGTAGGCCCTTCACACAGGCCCTCAACCAGTGGTGATACAGGCAGGCCCTTCACACAGGCCCTCAACCAGTGGTGATACAGGTAGGCCCTGCACACAGGCCCTCAACCAGTGGTGATACAGGTAGGCCCTTCACACAGGCCCCCAACCAGTGATGATACAGGTAGGCCCTTCATACAGGCGCTCAACCAATGGTGATACAGGTAAGCCCATCACACAGGCCCTCAACCAGTGGTGATACAGGTAGGTCCTTCACACAGGCCCTCAACCAGTGGTGATACAGGTAGGCCCTTCACACAGGCCCCCAACCAGTGGTGATACAGGTAGGCCCTTCACACAGGCCCTCAACCAGTGGTGATACAGGTAGGCCCTTCACACAGGCCCTCAACCAGTGGTGATACAGGTAGGCCCTTTACACAGGCCCCCGACTAGTGGTGATACATGTTGGACCTTCACACAGGCCCTCAACCAGTAATGATACAGGTAGACCCTTCACACAGGCCCTCAACCAGTGGTGATACAGGTAGGCCCTTCACACAGGCCCTCAACCACAATTACCACATCACCACTCGAGTTTTTCAGCCAGCAACCATGTAGGGGAACCAGGACAGGTGGCGGTGAATATTTCACCACTCGCTGGGTAGTCGGGAGTAACCAAGTCTACAGCTCAGACCAAACGAAGTGCAGAATATCGTGAACTAGCTGTCTTATAAAAGAAAAGGGCTCTGGGACAAGGTACGGCCCACCGAGCACACGGCAGCAACCACACACTGCTAGGTAAAGGAGGAGCTGTGAACTCGCTGTGTGCTGTAGAGAGACTACCTAACAAGGGGTTCAAACAAAATTAAGAAAGTTAATATTAAGCTTCAACTATCTCATTATGGAAAAAAAGATAAATCATGATCATAGCTTGAAGCACCAAACACTCAGAAAGGAAACTCCCTCTCGTGCTCACTCGGACCCGCTCTCACACGTACCAATGCTACTCAAAACAATGAACCCTCAAACAAAACACAGGCTCGCTCTAGCACCCAAATCATAGAGTACAGAAGGATAGAGCTCAAAGCGTGGCGTCACACGGTTATTTTGCCGCGTGTCCTAGGGATTTGGTGGCAGCACTGTTGTAGGGCATACAACCAAAACACCTCAGTCGTTTTTCCTTATTAGATACTCCTTGATATCTGTGCGCCTGACTTGTCGGCAGGGTTACCAAAGTTAACGGAAATTCCGCAAAATGAGGGGGCAATAGGTTAAAGAGGGAAAGTCTTTAAGAGTGATTTAATGTTGTTAAAAGACTTGTAAATTATTTAAAATACAATAGATATTTAAAAGCAAGAGGAAAATAATAATTAGGAATACATATTCAGTATACAAAATACTTATCTATGATGTAAGTTGGACAACTACAAGCAACACAACAAGAATTATAATGTAATTTTGAATATATATTATTAGTTACATGTAACGTAGATGTTAATTTATAAAGTTGCACTAAAACAGGATATTTCACGAAATACGTTCATAGGTTATACTTATGACATCTAGGTATATATTGGCCCAGCATGTTTTACGTTGGCAACTCCCCTCTATTTATGTCTATTTAACTCTGTCATGTCTATAGAGCCTCTGGATAGCATAGAATTGAATATTAATAGCGTTATTAGTACAAAGTATGGATTATTACGAATTAATTTGGACCTTCCCATTTTTCTTTGCGATCGTGCTGCCATCTCTCGAACGCGCGGCTCGCTACTTTCAGATTTGTAGCGTCTTTCTTTCCTCTCTATCCTTCTGAACGCTATGACCCAAAAATGGATCTAGTCATCCGATTATAGTCACACTTACTAAAGAATTTTGAATCTCAAATATCCCTGACACTCAAGAGACTGGAGTCCTTGCAGAGAGGCTCCAGTCCTGACATTATTCTTACTTACAGTGTGCTGGCTTAATAATCCAATAGGGTTGATAGCCTCTGAAGTTCAAATTTTAACTAACCTGACACTCTTAGACTCTTCCACTATTCTATCATTATTACAATAATTAGCATTCTTCAGAGGTCTACGTGCATCCCCCCCCCCACTTTTTACAACGAGTGTGAGACACACCTTTATACACAATCCCACTCCTATTCTGTCCACCTCTCCTACCCAAGAATTAACGAATTTGTTCAGTCTTTCTTCAACTCAAAAACTGGACTCTGGAACCCACTGCACCAATCAATTTTTCCTTCATATTATGACTTAAACTGCTATAATCCTCGTGTGTCCTGGCATTTTAATCGTAACTTACCTTGAATTTGGCAATTTGGCACTTTCAACTTTGGGAGAAACACTTGTTATAGGCAGCTTTGCCTTTTGTCTCCTTCACTCACATAGCTAAAATATAGACGTTTACCCCAATGTACAGTCGGCCAACATTCTATCTTGCCCATGGCTTCTTTTTATATGGTAATTAACCCATTTACAATTATTTAAATGATAAATGCAAAATACAGAATTGAACAAACTAGTGGGTAGGTTAAATCTGTTTATTTGTTTTGCCTTACTCTACTTTATTACTCTATATTATAAAAAAAAAATCTAAGTCACGGGAGAAAATAAATTCCCGTTTGGCAACTGTCTTCCAACTTGTTTGAGTTAGTGCAATTTAGTAGCAGTCTCTACGTTTCCAACGTAGGGCTTAAGATCTCAGCCGCTAGCACAGCGGGCCGATTTATCAGTACTCACGCGAAGTACTAATAATCTCTAGAGTTGCACCTCAATTCACTACTAGGCCCGTTGTACACACTCCGAGACGACTAAAGAAGGAAGAGAAAGCGAAGGAGAGGATGAAGTTATAGTTACCCATTTAATCTAGCTGCTCTCCTCTTAGCCATGCTCCATTTTCTATGAGCCTGCACCCGTAGATGTAACAGTATCGATCTCTTTGCGCCCACCGTCAATGACACACGCCTTTTTTGTCTGTGCTTCACGAGTGCCTGATATTGCCTGCCCCTTCGCCTCAACTAAGTGAGTGTGAGCCTTTTCAGGCTGTTGAGGTTTTAGAGGGACGTTTCAGTGATGTAGGCAGCACTTTACGGATTTATGGCGTGTTTTTGGGTGTGCGCGGAGTGCTGGAGACTTGTTGAATTATATTGTTTACTTCGAGGGTGGTTGGTCCTCAGCGCCGCGCAGCGGTCGTTGAGTGTACTATTCTACCCTCGCTTTTAGGGTTCATGTTCACTTTAATAACCCTTAACGTAACTTGGGGGGGATGTATGCTTCCCAGGTGATGCATTGTGTTTCTTTTCCCTTTTTTGCGTGAATTTTTTGTTTGATTTTGTTTTTCGTATGACTGCGTGTCGAAGTTTTACAAGACTTGATCATGAAGTTTCTCCGGATTCTGCTTCTGTGAGAGCATAGGGCATACAGCCTTTATTCTCTTTCAAACATGCTGCTTTGGTCTCAATTGACCTATAAGCCCTTCTGACTTGTTTTTCAACATGTCCATAGTTGGTGGTCTTGTAATTCGTCGCCTGGTTCACCCTTTTGTCAGTTCCTATTCGTTTCCCCGGGCCTACTTGACTCGAGGATACGTGGGTCTGGTAACAGTGTCAGTCGCTCGCTTTTATTTTATTTTTCCTTTAACGTAATTGTGGGGGTTTTCGGGCAATGTTTAGCTTTGTTACTAGGTTCTTTCACTCATGGATTGACGCTGCCTAAGTGTTTTCTCTTTATGTGAATTGTGTAACTAAGCTAGGCCTGTTTTTTACCTTGAGCAGACTGCCGTCGGTATGGTCCACACAGGTCCTTTCCTTCTTTTTTCCTCTTGTCTCAACTGACTTGGTGGTAATGGTCTTATACGCTCTTGTTAAAATTGTCGCCTATATGTTTTGTGTAACTAAGCTACTCGTTTTGTTGCCTTGAGCTGACCGCAGTTGGGATGGTCCATACAGGACCTTTCCTTCTTCTCCTCTTGTCTCAACTGACTTAGAAGTCTTGGTCTCGTCGCTCTTGTTAAAATTCTCGCTTTTCTTACATTTTAACTGTTTCTGTTCTTCCCCTGCCTGTGTTTACTTGAGCATAGGGGGGAAGGGGAGGGGGGGTTTGGGGATGTCTGGAAACTGCAAGGGCCCACTATTTCTACTAATAGGGTACTATTGGGTAGCTCACACTTGACTTTTTTCCTTCCAGCTTGTGCCCGCTCTACTGCCGGCCATAGCTGACCCATCACCGCTGCGCCCTTTCCTACCTCCGCTCATACAGAGGGTTCTTAGGTATTTTGAACGGGGGGTCTCTTTTACCCAAATGGATTTTGGACCTGTTCACTAGGGATGGGTCTTGCTAAGGGGCTTGTCCCAGCTCTGGTGTTTATGGTCTACGGAGTGGGTGGCTGTACTTGACTTTCCAAATTGTTATCATTGCTACTTGGCATCTTGGGTGTCACATATGTATTGGCTATATTGCCTCATATTTTTACCCTGTCTCACCTCCACTGGTGTGTACCGCTCCCCCCAATTTTCAGTGACATGATGCCGGCTCCTCCCTGCTTCCGCCCGACATGCCAGCGGTCGGCCATGCTGGGCCATCAGGAATGCTGCCTCCACACGGCATGCTACGGCAAGGATGTCTACGACCCCCTGCCGATGTGGAGTTTGTCTCTCCGCCCTTCAACTCCTGAAATCGCACCCTGCATCGGAAGAAGGACGGCGGCCAAGAGGTCTCCCCGTCAATAATGGGATATCATCTCCCGTTACGTATGCCTTGCCTCTGCCCTGTCTCCAGCCCTCTCCTCTCCATTCCCCGTTCGGTCTCACTGATGTCCTAGAGGTGGATCGGGTGGGGAGGGGGGGTGGATGTTGCATCATGGAAGTGTGTCGGCACACATTCCCTTGACAAGTTGACTCGACATTAGTGTTTACACACGTTTTTTCGCCACAGGAGATGGTCTCCTGGTGTCCTCTGGCTCTTCATCTTTATCTAGAATTCCACTCTACAAGCGCATTTTCGACTTTTTCATATACCCTGTATCTGTATCTGGGAATCGGCCACATCACCTTTTTTCTTGGTTATTGATGAAGTTGGTACCTTGTCTAAGTTTGAATGTATGTACGGTCCTGGATATGGCTACTTGGCTGCTTTCCTAACCTCTGTGTCCTCCGTCTGTGCCTCGTTTCCGCCCTACAGGCGGCCTTCTAGCGTACTAGGTGGACTCAGGGACCTGTTGAAATGTCCCAGGGCTCTGCTCACATGGCAATTGTCTTGTGTGTCTTGGATTCCCCCTCCTATTTGTACCAATTAGGTGTTGGTTAGCTCACACTTGACTTTTTACTGACAGGGAGGTTAAGCCTTGACTCCACGTTGTGCTTACGCACGTTTTCCGCCAAATAAGCAGGGGGTCCTCTGCCTCATCCTCTTTCTATAGAAACCCACTCCACAGGTGGATTTTCTATTCTTGGATGTATCCTGTGACCTGTATCTGTAACCAAGAATCGGCCACATAGCTTTTTCCTCTGGTTATTTATGCCCTTTGCATTCATCTGCACCCAGGTAACGGCTGCTTAGCTAGGTTTCCTCCCTTGATATGTCCTCTGTTTCCTTCTGTGCCTCGAATCCGCTCCACAGGCGTCCTCTTGCTCTTAGATCGACACAGAGACCCACTGAAAGGTCCCAGGCCTCAACTCACGTGGCGTAGGTCCTGCATGTATTGGATTCCCCCCCAAGCCTAGGGTCTAGGGGCTAGGACGGGCCGCGGGATGTGTGCGCTCCTCCTGTGGCCGTTTGTTCTCGGTTTGCCGTCCCGTCCTGGGGGTGGATTATGCTGGCAAGTTCCGGGACCCTCGTCCTACATTCCCTTGCAACAGGAGGGGGACAGGCCGGAGCGCGAGGCCCGCTCTCCGTTTTCGTCAGGACGGCCAGGAGGACGGGAGTTGGCCGTGGTAGTTCCTTTCTCCATGACAAGTTTACGGGAGGCTATGCTCCGCACAACGCATAGCTCCTCCTGGCCAATACCCTCTCCCCTCACCCGGCCGTCTCATTGACTTGGTGGTGGGCCTGACACAAAGTGCCCGCACCGGCTTCTCCCACCCCCACTTCCGGCACTAGCCACGCCGGACGTGGGCACGACGGTGGTATAGAAGGGTCTGGTCTGGAGGTGGAGGTCTCAACCTCCTCTCGGGCGCCCTCCCCGTGTCGCGTGTCGTGTTCGGCCCGTTCTCGTTCACGAACGTGTTCTGGGTTTTTTCTCTGCTGGGTTCTTGACCATGGGCGGCACTGACCGTGCCTTTAGGCCAGCTCGGACTCGACCTCCTTGTTTTGCTGGTCCCCTATCACTTCCCTGTATCGCCCCCCCCCCCCACCCCTTACTGGCTGTGGCCGGTACCACGCTTGCTACATATGAGACTGTCTCACTGGGTCGCTCGGGGCTCGCTCGCTGAAGCGGTGCCCTGGACTGCTCCCCCGGCGGCCATCTGGATAGACACATATGAGTCGTGTGAGGTGGGGTGGGGCTCCCAATCTAATATGGGTCATCGACACCACGGCAAGTGGTCAGGGCTCTTACGTTTATACACTGACATAACCGACACAGGGTTATGGTCGCCCCGCAGTTAATTTGTTTCTTCGTACCTCTCCATGCTCACGGCCAGGCTTGGATTGCGTTAAACCAACGTGTCACCTGCTTCGTCATCCTTCCTGATTATATTCATGCTGTATTCGTCCCATACTGTATTTTCTTCCTTTCCCTGAAAAGGGTGGAGGGGGGGGAGGTATTTTTGTATGCTTGTACAAAGCCTTTCTTTCAATACATGTATGTCCTGTCTGTTTAGTATTGAGGATGTAGCTCTTACGGTTTTTACATTCTGACTCCACTGTCTCCGGGTGTTGTGTTAGTATGCTTATGCCTCCTACCCATGTCATGTAACTACAGAGTGTCCTATGACGACATCTGCCAGCTATGCCATGCCTTGTGTTTTTGTGAACACTTTACACTTGGCTTCACTTTAGGATTTCGCTCTTACAGTTTTTACATTCTGGCTCCACTGTCTCCGGGTTTTGTGTTGGTATGCTTCTGCCTCCTACCCATGTCGTGTAAGTACAGAGTGTCATATGGTGACGTCCACCATCTCCTGTGTCTCTTCATCCCATCCTGTATTTTCTTCCTTTCCTTAAAACAGGGGGGGGGGAGTTCTTTGTGTATGCTTGTACAAAGACTTTCTCTTTCAATACTTGTATGAACAGTACTGTCTGGTTAGTGTTAAGGATGTAACTCTTAAGGTTTATTACATTTGGACTATACTGTCTACGGGTTTTTGTATTGGCATGCCTATGCCTCATACCCATCTCTTGTACTTAACAGTTGCCCTCTGACCAACAGTTGCCCTCTGACCCCTGACTAGTGTGGACGTCCCCAGTGACCGCTAGTGAACCGGTTTACCCTTAGTGAGGTCCTAGTGAACTTTTTAGTGATGGCTGTTGTTGATGAGTCTGCTGTCTCCTCCCATACTCTCCAGCTTTGTCTTGCTTTGCAAGAAAGACTGGAGAGTGTGGAGCAGGAGATTCAGTGTCTCAAAGATGAAAATTTGGCCTTGAGACTAGCTATGGCGGAAAAGAAGTGTGAGGCTACCGGAAGTGTTCCCAGGGATCGTGAAACCCCTTGGAAAGTGGTGTCAACCAGTGCAACGGCCTGCAAGCTGAAAAGGCAGCCACTCAAGACCCACAACAACTTCAGCACCTTGGCTGATGAGAGTGATGGCGAGGAAGTGGCGATCATCGAGGCAGTGAGAGGGGAGGGGGGGGAAGTCTGCTGCTGTTGCTGCTACAACTCCTGCTACACGCCGACAACGGAAAAAAGCTAAGTCTATTTTAATTGTAGGGGATTCAATGATTAAATACCTTGGTAGGGCTACTAACACACATGTTGGTAAAGTTGTCTGTCTGCCTGGTGCCGGAGTCGAGAAGGTGTCAGAAAAGCTAGATGGTGTCATGGAAGCGAGTGGAGAGGACCCCATCATCTTCCTCAACGCAGGGAGCAACGACATTTGGAAATGCAGGACTGAGGAGTTGCTCACCACGTACCAGGAAATGTTGGAGAGGATCAAGGAGAAGGGTGGAGTTCCTGTGGTACACAGTATCCTACCAAGAAGAGGGGTAAGGAAGGAATGGTCCTCCAGGGCTATTGGTGTAAATAGCCGGCTGGAGAAGTATTGCAAGGCAAATACTATTCCATTCCTGGATAACTGGACCCTCTTCTACGGTAAGGATGAACTGTATACCCAGGATGGAGTACATCTCTCTCGACTAGGAGTTTCGACCTTAGCCAGCTCACTCGACAAGTTTGTTGCGGGGTTTTGTTAATAAACCATAGGTGTGTAAGTAAAATAGAATCCCAGCCACATCAAATTGATAGTAATAACGAACATTCTGATAGCGTAGATGTTCCGTCTAGGTCCAGTAGTTCAACAGGTAAAAATAAATTAGTTAAAAACAATAGAAAAATAGTTGCAAATACAAGTAATAGTTTGAGTGTTTATTATACAAATTGCAGGAGTTTATGTAACAAAATGAACGAACTTAGAGCACTGGTTAGCAAAGAAAATATAGACATAATAGCGCTAACTGAAACATGGATTAATACAGAAACCAGGCATTTTTTAGCAGAGTTTGATATACCGGGATATAGTTTGTTTAAATATGACCGAACAAGTAAGAGGGGTGGCGGTTATAGCAGTGTTTGTCAGGAGTTCATTAAAAAGCTGTACTAAATCAGGTATTAGAGTAAATAATGAAAATGAAAGTGTTTGGGTAGAAGTTAACGAAGGTAGTGAGACTTTAGTTATTGGAGTTATGTATAGACCGCCAAATATGAGTAGAAATGACGGAACATCATTATGGGAGGAAATTAAAATAGCATCAAGGCTTAGCAACGTGTGCATTATGGGGGATTTTAATTTCCCTAATATAGATTGGCAGCAACAAATAGGCGACTCTGATTCAAAGGAGTTTATTGAGGTAGTACAAGATAGTTTTTTATCTCAATTCATAGATACGCCAACTAGAGGTGATAATATTCTCGATTTAGTTTTCAGTAACAATGAACATATGATAAATAGTGTAGAAATCGGGGACCACCTAGGAAATAGTGATCACAATTCTGTGTATTTTAATATACAATGGAAAGGTAATACCAGTGAGAATACAACATTAATACCTGACTTCAGAAAAGCCAATTATGGTGGGTTAAGAGAAGCCCTGTTAGCGGACCCTATGGTCAAAAAATTAGGTCGATCCAGGTGTCCAAATGAGTGTATCCTTTCTCAGGCACCTGTCATCTTAAGTCAGGAGGAGACGTCAAACTTGGTAGATACATACGATAATTTTATCAAGTCAGTATTCAATGCGCAAAATAAATATATCCCCAAAAGAAAATTTAGATCAACACAGAACCAACCCAAATGGATGAATAATAGACTATTAGATCTTCTAGGACAAAAGAGAGGAATATATAGAAAAATTAGAAAAGGCGAAATTCACCTACTTGCTTACTATCAGAATCTATCAAGACAGGTAAAAAAGGATATTAGGAAAGAAAAAAGAAATTATGAAATTAAGGTTGCCAATGACTCAAAAAATAATCCTAAAGCTTTTTACCAACTATATAAATCCAAGGTTAGAGATGTAATTGGTCCCCTTAAAACTTCTATAGGAAAATTGACAGAAAGTGATTTAGAAATGTGCAGTACATTAAATAGTCAATTTCTTTCCGTTTTCACTAATGAAAATTTGGCACAGTTTCCAGAAGTCCGTAAGGTATACAGCGATAGTATAGAAAATAGGTTAAGTACGGTTACTATAAGTAGAAATGATGTGGTTAAGGAAATTGACAGACTGAAACCTCATAAATCGCCTGGTCCTGATGAGGTATATGCTAGAGTATTAAAAGAATGCAGAGATGAGTTAAGTTATCCATTAACATTTCTATTTAACAAGTCATTAGAAACAGGTATAGTTCCAGAAGCTTGGAAGCTTGCAAATGTAGTTCCGATCTTCAAAAAAGGTGATAAATCAATAGCATCCAATTACCGTCCCATTAGTCTCACTTCAATCATAGGAAAACTACTAGAGTCAATTATTGCTAGGAAAATGAGAAACCACTTAGAAACATTTAACTTAATCAATTCTTCTCAGCATGGATTCACTCAGGGACGGTCTTGCCTTACTAATTTGCTTAGTTTTTTCTCAGAGGTATATGAAGCAGTAGATAATGACAAGTCATATGATATATATATTTAGATTTCAGTAAAGCTTTCGACAGAGTCCCTCATGAGAGATTGATGAGAAAGGTTGAGGCACATGGAATAGGTGGGGCGTTGTTAGGATGGATTAGGTCATGGCTAATTGGTAGGAAGCAGAGAGTCAGCATAAATGGTACCAAGTCAGAATGGGGAGCAGTCAAAAGTGGTGTCCCCCAGGGATCGGTATTAGGTCCCCTGTTGTTTCTTATATACATAAATGACCTAGATTTAGGTATAACTAGTAGGATAAGTAAATTCGCAGACGATACTAAAATAGGGAGATCAATTGATTCAGATAGCGATATAGAGTGCCTCCAAAGGGATCTAGATACCTTACATGAATGGTCAGTAAATTGGCAGATGAAGTTTAACATTGACAAATGCAAGGTATTAAAGATAGGGAAGATGCAAACAAATGTTAAATATAAACTAGCTAATTTAGAATTAGAAAATTCAGACTGCGAGAAAGATCTAGGTGTGTTTGTTAGCAATGATTTGAAGCCTAGAAAACAGTGTATAAGCGTTCGTAATAAGGCAAACAGGATTCTCGGGTTCATCTCTAGGAGTGTGAGTAACAGAACTGCTGATGTTATCTTAAAACTTTACTTGTCATTAGTGAGACCCCACATGGATTATGCTGTCCAATTTTGGTGTCCTTATTACAGAATGGACATAGATTCATTGGAGAGAGTACAGCGTAGAATGACAAAAATGATCCATAATATTAGAAATCTTTCGTATGAAGAAAGGTTGAAGAAATTAGGTTTACATTCGTTAGAGAGACGCAGAGTTAGAGGGGATATGATAGAGGTGTTCAAGTGGGTTAGTGGGATTAACAAAGGGAACATGGCAAATGTACTAAAGCTCAGTGATAGCGAAAGAACTCGTACCAATGGTTTCAAATTAGATAAATTTCGTTTCAGAAAAGATATAGGCAAGTATTGGTTTGGTAACAGAGTTGTAGATGGGTGGAATGGACTACCAAGTGCTATAGTGGGATCTAAAACTGTAGGGAGCTTTAAGATAAAATTAGATAAGCATATGGACGAGAAGGGTTGGGTGTGAAGGGGGATCAGCCGGGTTGGGCCAACCAGCGCTCTGCAGACCTCCATAATCCTGCGTTAATCTCTAACCGTTTTGGTAAGATGATCCTCAGGGTATTAGAGTGTGAAGCCTATAATTGGGCTTTGTAATTGAATTGGGGTTGTGTGGGACAGGGATCTGCCTTGCTTAGGCCAATCGGCTTTCTGCAGACTCCCATTTTCTTATGTTCTTATGTTCTTAAAGAGTGTCTTCGGAGGTCATCCACCTGCAGTGCCGTGTTTTTTGTTATTGTAATACTTTACAATTGACTTCACCTTTCCCATGTTGGTGTGCCATTCCAAGGTCGACATGACCTATTCCTTTACCTGCCTGTGCATTTTAGACCCTAGACTGATACGCTAGTAACTGTATTTTCTTAATATGCACCATACTGTTATGCTCTTTTTTCCCAATAAACTAAAATGTTTATTTGTGTCTTTTCTTGGACCTCTACTTTGTTAATGCTTGAGTTTTTGTGGTTTATTGGATGTCCGCCTCCAATGTGCGACTCAAGCCATGCGTTGGAAACGTAGAGACTGCTACTAAATTGGGAGGTTTGACGACCTCCCTTATAACCAAATAAGGAAAACCTCTTATTTGATAGCAATCTCGGAGTATCCAACGACAGAGTATCCCGCCCTCATGCCGATCCTCTGCCCATCCAAACTAAACTGATTACTTGATACCTAGATACTGTTACATGTACTGGTGCATGCTCATAGAAAATGGAGCATGGCTAAGAGGAGAGCAGCTAGATTAAATGGGTAACTATAACTTCTTTCTCTCCCTCACTTTCTCTTCCTTCTTTAGCCGTCTCGGAGTGTGTACAACGTGCCTAGTAGTGAATTGAGGTGCAACTCTAGAGATTATTAGTACTTCGCGTGAGTACTGATAAATCGGCCAGCTGTGGTAGCGGCTGAGATCTTAAGCCCTACGTTGGATACTCCGAGACTGCTACCAAATAAGAAGTTTTCCTTATTTGGTTATAAGGGAGGTCGTCTAAACCTCCCATTCTTGTGGTGATTACCTAAATAATATACAGTACAATGATGCTAAAGACAACAGACTTCAGTGTAAATCAGTAAAATAAATTGTATTTATCTTTTTTTCTAAACACTAACCTAAATTAAACACAAGTATTAGCAGTCAGCTGATGAAATGTATACACTGTTGTAGCCGAGCGTAAGGAACAAAACGGTTGTGGAGTAAAGGGGAGGAAAGAGGAGGATGTTAGATAATATACCATATATCTCCCATATAAAGCAATGTTGTTAAATCACATATGTATAGGTTTATAGTACAAGGCACATGTGAACAATGAGCACCCTGAACGTAGGTGTAAAGGAACATTATTGTAGAGAATATACGAAACTAATGTAAAGGGAGGGAAAGGGGAGGGAGATATCCAGCGTGTGGCGGCGCGGTCTTTAAACATGTTTAAATTCCTTGGCCACCCTATCCATTATTTTCGTATATTCTTTACAATAATCTTCTTTACACCTACGTTCAAGGTGATCATTGTTCACATGTGCATTGTACTACAAACTTATACACGTGATATAATAACATTGCTTTATATAATTATGTTCTATCCAACAACCAACTACTCCTAAAATCGATTAATGAAATATTACAAACACATGTGGCAGTCCGTGGATTCGAACCCAGGACGCTCACACCGAATATCAACACCTTATGCATTACACCACGAAGGCAGTTAAAGAATGGTGGACACTGCCTACGATTTATTATGCAACTTCGAATCCTGCATATCAATCTAAGCATGTACACACATCCCAACTGCAACTCACGTAGGCTATGCATATGTGAATGGAAAGAGCAATTAATGGGGCCTTAACCACTAGGGAAGGCCTCTCGATAAATTACTCCTGAACCAATATCAATTATTATGTTCTATCCAACAACCAACTCTACTCCTAAAATCGATTAATGAAATATTACAAACACATGTGGCAGTCCGTGGATTCGAACCCAGGACGCTCACACCGAATATCAACACCTTATGCATTACACCACGAAGGCAGTTAAAGAATGGTGGACACTGCCTACGATTTATTATGCAACTTAGAATCCTGCATATCAATCTAAGCATGTTCACACATCCCAACTGCAACTCACGTAGGCTATGCATATGTGAATGGAAAGAGAAATTAATGGGGCCTTAACCACTAGGAAAGGGAGATATATGGTATATTATCTAACACCATCCCATTCCTCCACCAGTGTTTCGTTCCCTGGCGGGATACTCCCTCCCCTTTCCCTCCCTTTACATTAGTTTCGTATATTCTCTACAATAATGTTCCTTTACACCTACGTTCAGGGTGCTCATTGTTCACATGTGCCTTGTACTATAAACCTATACACATGTGATTTAACAACATTGCTTTATATGGGAGATATATGGTATATTATCTAACATCCTCCTCTTTCCTCCCCTTTACTCCACAACCGTTTCGTTCCTTACGCTCGGCTACAACAGTGTATTTCATCAGCTGACTGCTAATACTTGCGTTTCATTTAGGTTTGTGTTTAGAAAAAAGGTAAATACCATTTATTTTACTGTTTTACATTGAAGTCTGTTGTCTTTACCATCATTGTATATCATTTAGCTATTCACCAAAAGAATGCACTAACTCAAACAAGTTGAAAGACGGTTGCCAAACGGGAATGTCTTTTCTCCCGTGATTTTGTCTATACCATAAATATAATAAGCCCTGGCTCAGCTGGAATATTGTCTGACTGTACAGTCTAATAAGTCAAGTCTCCGCCGTCATTATGTTTTGCTCGCTGTGTGCTGTATTAGTGTATGTCAGATGTTGAATAGGTTGTGTAAAGTAGGAACATGTTTGTATATCTCACTCAAAACGATGAATTATACCTTAGATAGTGCTGATACCAGTTATTGATAAAAATATACTTGGTGCCGCTACATCACATATTTGGCCGACTGTACAATCTGCTTTTACCTCAGAGCACCCTTGGCACAGCATAACATAAGAACATAAGAACATAAGAAAATGGGAGTCTGCAGAAAGCCGATTGGCCTAAGCAAGGCAGATCCCTGTCCCACACAACCCCAATTACAAAGCCCAATTATAGGCTCAACACTCTAATACCCTGAGGATCATCATACCAAACCGGTTAGAGATTAACGCAGGATTACGGGGTCTGCAGAGCGCTGATTGGCCCAACCCGGCTGATCCCCCTTCACACCCAACCCTTCTCGTCCATATGCTTATCCAATTTTTTCTTAAAGCTCCCTATCGTTCTTGATCCCACTATATCACTTGGTAGCCTATTCCACCCACTCTGTTACCAAACCAATATTTGCCTATATCTTTTCTGAAACTAAATTTATCTAATTTGAAACCATTGGTACGAGTTCTTTGCTATCACTGAGCTTTAGTACATTTGTCATGTCCCCTTTGTTAATCCCACTAACCCACTTGAACACCTCTATCATATCCCCTCTAACTCTGCGTCTCTCTAACGAATGTAAACCTAATTTCTTCAACCTTTCTTCATACGGAAAATTTCTAATATTATGGATCATTTTTGTCATTCTACGCTGAATTCTCTCCAATGAATCTATGTCCATTCTGTAAATTGGACAGCATAATCCATATGGGGTCTCACTAATGACAAGTAAAGTTTTAAGATAACATCAGCAGTTCTGTTACTCACACTCCTAGAGATGAACCCGAGAATCCTGTTTGCCTTATTACGAACGCTTATACACTGTTTTCTAGGCTTCAAATCATTGCTAACAAACACACCTAGATCTTTCTCGCAGTCTGAATTTTCTAATTCTAAATTAGCTAGTTTATATTTAACATTTGTTTGCATCTTCCCTATCTTTAATACCTTGCATTTGTCAATGTTAAACTTCATCTGCCAATTTACTGACCATTCATGTAAGGTATCTAGATCCCTTTGGAGGCACTCTATATCGCTATCTGAATCAATTGATCTCCCCATTTTAGTATCGTCTGCTAATTTACTTATCCTACTAGTTATACCTAAATCTAGGTCATTTATGTATTTAAGAAACAACAGGGGACCTAATACCGATCCCTGGGGGACACCACTTTTGACTGCTCCCCACTCTGACTTGGTACCATTTATGCTGACTCTCTGTTTCCTACCAATTAGCCATGACCTAATCCATCCCAACAACTACCCTCCTATTCCATGTGCCTCAACCTTTCTCATCAATCTCTCATGAGGGACTCTGTCGAAAGCTTTACTGAAATCTAAATATATAATATCATATGACTTGTCACTATCTACTGCTTCATATACCTCTGAGAAAAAGCTAAGCAAATTAGTAAGGCAAGAACATAAGAACATAAGAAAATGGGAGTCTGCAGAAAGCCGATCGGCCCAAGCAAGGCAGATCCCTGTCCCACACAACCCCAATTACAAAGCCCAATTATAGGCTCAACACTCTAACACCCTGAGGATCATCCCACCAAACCGGTCAGAGACTAACGCAGGATTACGGGGGTCTGCAGAGCGCTGATTGGCCCAACCCGGCCGATCCCCCCTCACACCCAACACATTCCGCACCCAACACATTCCGCACTTGGTAGCACCAGCCTACCGGAGAGATTTCCACTTGAAGGTTATTTATCTGGACCTCTTTCTCCTTCATGTTTCCCCATTGTTTTCAAGATTTCCAGACTTTCGCCCCATTATGTTGGCGATTTTAAGAATGTTCGCCCCAATTCTGTCAAATTTAAGACCTTACGTGCCATTTAGTTGTCGATCTTTGTCCTGGCGAGCGATAGTAAACCTGTAATTTAAGAGGAACCGGCCTTCAACCGGTACAATTTTTCTACCGAAAAATTTACAAATTTATCTTGAAGGGGGTCTAGGGGGTATGATTTTAAGCTTGATGGAGGTCTAGGTAACAAACTAAAAGCCTCTCCTTAACCTTCTTACCATGTAAAAGCCTCCTTCACCCTTAACCCCCTGAGCACCAGCTAATTTAGAATAAATTTACATCGAGAGTCCAGCCGATTTGGCCTTTTTTTTTTTTTTTTTTTAATGGCTTAAATAGGTGAGAAATGAAGAATACAAAAAAACACTCGCCTCGGTTATTTGGGGGTCGTATGGGGGGGGGGGGGCACCCTCAGTCATCAGCTGATGCCAGGCGGCCTTCAAAATTCCCTCCCGACTAGAGACAGCTGAGCGCGGCAGCATGGCAGATGTACGATGCGTCCAGTTTTCGAGTGACGGTTATTTACACCACCCGAGCATCATGTGTGCCTTCATAGTTCATATATTAGCAACATGTATCACATAATGTCATTATAAGTGAAGTAATAGTGTGATAAGTGCATAGATTCAAGTTTTATAAGTGTCGAGGGTGTGGCAAGACTCGCGCGCGTCCATGGTTACCATGACAACTGGCAGGCTGGCGGCCACCCTTGTTCATGGGCTCACGCACGTACACACTGCCACCAGACCTCCCCCTTCGCTTTCACTTTCATTATGTCTCTCTCACGTACTCTGTGTATTGATTTTAAATTTTTTATAATTAGAATATGACTGTTACACATTGTTTTAGGCACCTTTGACTTAGAAATATGAGCTTTGACGTATTCTTAGTGGGGAGATAGGGGAAGTGGTGGCAGGGGGAGTGGGGGAGGACCAGTGTACACATAAACTTGCAGTGTATGTAGCAACATGATACACTATCTCGTCTCTTCTTACCCCTACCATGACCTGGCGGAATTTTGAGGAATGCCGTGGGGTCTGGGTCATCCTCCTCCTCCTCTCCCCACTCAGTGGGGAGTCAACTATGTTGTGGGGAGCGTTAGGGGAGCGATAAACGTAGCGAGGAGACGAGGTGAACTAGGTAAGTTGGTAACCGGGCCGGGAGGGAGGTGGGAGGCCGCCCAGTCCTTCCACTCCCCACTCTCCACCGCGGCGGGACTTGGGTATTAACAATGTTGGGCAACATCATAAGTTATATCCCATATGAATTTGAACCCTTTAGCTACGATAGAATAAGAATAAATAAGCACAAAAGTGGCGGTGGAATAAGTGGGTAAACTGGCTTTCCCCATCCACCCTTACTCACCCGCGCAGATGGGCTAGGGTGTCGCGCGTACTGACACTGGTCGGGAACATCATAAGGTAGTTTCCCATACCATCCTCAGGCCTCTAGCTACCATGGGACAAGAGTAAATCATTTTAAAGTAGCGGACGCAACGTATGCGGCTCTGGGGTTTAGCGTTACATACATTACTGACGCATACGCTGCGGCGCTGGGGTTCTGTGGGTTAACAGGTTTATTTAATTCTGTTATTAAATTTTCCTTATCTAGACAAATTCTTCAAGATAATGGCATTAAAGTATTTATAAAACTATTTTTAGTTTTATCTATGCTCTCACCTACAAAACAACCGCCACATAACATTCTTCCCTTGTATTGTATATGTTTACTGACACATGTCACCGACCAAGATACTCCAAAATACCACACATACCAATCGCCATCTGTCATTCTTTCACCGCCTCATTTTAGCTGATCATTGATATCTCACACAAAACTATGTGTACCCTCCCGTATATTCACTGGGAATTCACATTTCCAACCATGGCCTACATCAAGACTGTTCCGTTAATTGATCTCTTCCCGTTGGAGACCCGCAGACTACGAGGTCAGCTCATTGAAGCTTTTAAATTAACAATGTCACACTCAATACAGTTGCCCACATAAAATTACGGTATTTATTATCATATATAATGATCATGCATATATTAAATTGCACTTGACTTCAATACAGACTCGACTATGCCAATATGCTACATTCGCCCATAAAAATCCATCACCATCCAATATCCTACTTCCATTCATGTTCACTGGTATATCTATTAACCCCTAAATGTCGGCGCGCAACATAAGTCGAGTATAATAAATCTGGACTATCTGGCGGCGCGCGACATAGGTTGTGTGGCAATTTCAGCACGTAATGTTGCTGAGAGAGAGAGACAAGTGGTGGCAGGAGAGTAGCGAGCGTATGACTGCTCCAGACCACCGCGGCGAACCTACTGACACGAATCCCACCTCCTCCCTCCCTCTCTCACTCGCTACATACTGAATTGTATGGGGAAAGTACCGAATTACATGCTTTTTGCACTCGTGTTGCGCGGTTGTTGCAAGAAAACTAGCCGTCATAAAAGGATCGTTATGGTGTCATTGGAAAGCTCTGTTTATGCCCTTTCAGGGATAGATACTTGTTTTACGCTCTGGGTCTTATTTAGGCATGAAAATGATCACGTAAACAGCCCTATTTTGGCTAAAAACACCCCGCTGGGCGGTACATATAAATAGACCGCTAGGCCGCTAATAAGGTGTTAACTATTGACTCATTCACCTAAAAATAAGCTCTGTTCCCACACAAGACAATTGCCACCTAATATGTTTCCCCTATTTGTTCTAACAATTCATATCTCACAGCAACGTAGGGGTAGATTTGTATTTGTTTATATATTTATTTATATATTTATTTACTTTAGGTTTTCCCAAGACCTTCATCAAGTTTAAAAAAATACCCCCAGGAACCCTTTCAAGATAGATTTGTATATTTTTCGGTAGAAAAATGCACCGGCCGAAGGCTGATTTATCTTAAGTTACAAGCAAATAATTTACAGGCTCTTAAGTTATCTTAAGTTACTCTCCCTATGTAATAATCAACACCTAAATGGCACAATTTAATGGGCCTAAAATTGAAGGAGATATCGGTACAGCAAATATCAAGCCTCCCCTCAACAAGCTCAGAGCACCACCCTCACACAACATACTCTCTGACACAAAACAAACGACACACAATAACCTTCCCCTGCACATATATTATCACTGGTGCATCATTTCTCACACCGACCCAGCCACCCCTGACGCCTCCCATAACACCAGCCACTCTTCCCTTATAAGAAATTATACTGTCAGAATTTTCCTTCCAGGCGAATGGACCTATCAGAGTGCATTTTCCAGACCTGAGATAACTGTCTGTTTTGGCGACCTCCCCTTCCCATTTTTTTATTTTACTACTGTTCTCCTTCCTCACTTCCTCTTCTTATTTTTCTTATTCCTCTTCCTTCTCGTGTCCATCCTACATATTCTTTACCTCTTAACCCATTCAATACTGGTGCCGTCCTTTTAACTTTATTGTGGCCACTATTAAACGATTATATTTTATTTAAACAGGGCCTCCACCAATCAAAATTCTTCAAAATATATATCTTAAACAGAAATTATTAGGCTTCAAACTATCTCTCTTATGGTGGGGTCACACATTCACGTATATTGCTCCTGTCAGCTCCCGTCTGTTGTAAACGAAGGTATATTGGTAGTTGGCAACCGATTACGTAAAACGTAATGGCATAATACGCAAAACGTAAATGAAATTACGGCCAGTCGGGGGGGTACTCTCGCATGGCGCGAGTAGAAACGAGTAGCCCACGTGGGTCGGGAATGTTGTGGGTGCGGCCATGGCCGCGCGGTTGCTGATTCGAGTCGAATCAGGAACGTGGCTCGCCCACACGTATGTCAAAAGACGGGGAAACTTACGACCGACCTGGCCACCACGGCCGTCTGACCGGAGCAGCCTTGTCAGACGTAGCAGCTACCCCGTCAGACGAGAGCTGCTCTCGTCAAATCGTAGAAAGTTCCAGTCGAACGTGGAAGTATACGTTAGTTAGGCCGCATCTGGCAGAACCGCCGCACTGCGGGTTGGCGGGAAGACGCGGCACCGTTGTACGAGGGGACAACGGGACCAGCAGCGAGGGACCCGCCAGTCACACCTCTCACCACACCGGAGCAGCAACCAACAAGCCAACCCTGCCACCCTCTGCACCCTGCCGAAAACAAATCGTAGCAGCGAAACGACTGCACCTATGGCTTTCATATTTTTACCACATGTACCTTACCCTTTAGGCTACCCACCACAAAAATCCCAAATCTCTCCTCCCACCCACTCGCTGACTGTCGGTCCCGTCAGAAGGAAAAAAAGGAAAATCTGTGGCGGCGAAACGACTGCACCAATCGGTTCCATATTTGTGTGACAAGTCTCTTACCCTTCTGCCTTCCCCCCACCACACCCCCAACCGCTTCCCACCACCCACTTCTAGCGTATCCGTACGAAGAAAAGGAAAAAAAGGAAAATCCGTGGTGGCGAAACTACCTCACCAATCGGCTTCATATGTGTAACACAAGTCAATTACCCTTCTACCTTCCCCCAACCAACCCCAAAACCACCCTCCCACCCATACATTCCGATACCATAAAAGTCTCTGTAGTCTATAGTGTCTTTTCAGCTACTTTCGGGACCATCGGGGACCTGATTTCTGGCGAGGGGAGTGTTTTTTTTACCATTTCTCTCCCAACTTAATAGATTTAGCCAAAAAAAAAAAAAAAATCTGGCACTGGCAGAAGCACACCGTCAAAATTGGCTGGCACTCAGCGGGTAACTCCTCCAGGATGAATTCCTCGATGTTGTTCATGGTGCCGATGAAGGACTGGGAATGGGAATGGTGTGGCCATTCCTGCCCTTTTGTAGTTCCCAGATTCCAACCCAGACCTACGTGGTTGACAAAGACTGTCTTTGTCTGTGTTTGGTCAGACGGGGTGTGTCTACGATTGGCCAGAACCGGTCCAGGTACGACCTAACAAATCCCAAGACGTGCGGCCTCAGCTACGCCGGTCTTGAGGGGGCGTGGCATGGGCGTGGCCTGTGTTCCCGCAAATCGTGCAGCCCATGAGGTCGAACGGGGCTATGCTTACGCACGTCGCAAACACGTACGTAGTTCAATACGACTCCATTACGTCTGACGTAACACTGGCCCCGTTACGCTACGTCTGTCCGGAAGTGCAATAGACGTGGAAGAACGGGCGTTCAACGGCAGAAACTACTCGCGTCTTTACATAAATTGGCGATACGCCGGACGGGAGCAATATACGTGAATGTGTGAACCCACCATTAACCCAGTGAGACCCAGCGTCGCACGTGATGCGTCGGCAGTGTTTGATCACCAACTCCCAGCGACGCATCACGTGCGTCCGACATATAAAAATCACTTACGTGGCTCGTAAGGTAGGAAATGGCGGGAGAATAGGAGGGGGAGGTACCGTAGTGTGTGTGGGAGCCGGGCCGGTAGGTGTGAGCGGCCCAAGACAGCTGCACGGCTGGTGGTGGTGGGCTTAGTGGGGATACTTTACACCCTTAGTTCACCGCCACTTTGAACCTTCATTACTCCGGTCGTATGGGAGCTAGAGGCTTGAGATTTATGTGAGACACTCCTTAGGATGTATGCCGTACAATGCCATACTCAGTTTTCACCCTAGTGCTCCCGGGCGGGTGGTCATGCGGGGGAGACGAACTTTCGACCCCCCCCCCCCCCCCCGCCCCCCAAATGACCGAGGTGAGTTTTTTTTCTTCATTTCTCACCATTCTCTTCCATTTTGGCTCAACACATTTTTTTGAGGCTCCCCCCCCCCCCCAAAAAAAATATCCGAGGTGATTTTTTTTTTTTTTTTTTTTCATTTCTCATCCTTGTCTTCCATTTTAGCAAACAAAAAAAAAGAAGTGAAAATGGCTTGGGACTGGGGTGAACAAAATATTATAACTAGCCGGGGCTCAACGGGTTAACTGTTTTTTTTTTTTTTGCGAACACAGATCCTTCTTAAACTGCACAAAATTGTTTAAATATAGCCGGAATACGTTTAAAAGGACGTCGATGGGACATTAGGGGTTAAATATCATGTTATTTCTCGTAACGCGTCAATATTCACTTCGACGTAATTTTTCCGTACATTTTTTATTCTGTGGTGTTGGATGGAGTTGCCTATCACCGTACCAGGAATCTTTAGTCTTTAGCGGATCAAGGCTTGTTACTTTTGCTTGAGCGAATTTGGGTCTCTCTCTCTCTCTCTCTCTCTCTTGTAGGAGAGACGGGGTTAGCCCTTCTTTTAGGGAGTAGCGTCCCTGTGAATCTGAGCTACATCTACTCCAACTTTTTATATAGGTCTAGTTATAAGACTTTTTCTCTATTCTTTACACACACACATAATTAATCTATTAAACGCGAAACAGAGGTTGTGACCAACTTAGTTATATGCGAGTTAATTACCCAATATTCTGACAGAATTTGTCATATCTATCATATAAACCATATTTTGTTTTTCATGAATACCTATTTTACTAATATGATGAGCATATGAACCATCAAGAGTGATAAAATAAGTGAGTAAAGCATTTGGGTGTATTCTCAGGCGGGAGGCGGTGAGATATACACCCTCCCCCTATGAGCTGTCTCGCCACACTGATCAATGCGGGAGAGATTCTATCGTTGCATAGGATCTCTAATTGACTTGCTGTTGTGTATGAAACCGAGGGAGAATAATTCCCGCGAAAAATAACCGTGAAAATTGAGGAAGAGGGGGGAAAAAGGAGAGGAAGGAGGGGAAGGGGGGGGGTGAGAAACATATGGCTGAGTGGTAGGAAGTACTAGAGAGGAATGATCTCACCTAATGACATATTCCTTTGTATTGAGAGCTCCTGTTTTTTTTTTGTAAGGTTTTGGCATGGCCTTGCCTCCGTGAGGCCTATTGCATTAACCTTCTCACGTCCTGATGCAATTTTTGAGCCTATTAGGGATACTTTAAAGCCTTTGTTACCGTCCATGGTATTTATAAACCTTTTTGTTTATTTACTTCAAACTCTGCAGTTGTCTTTGAGTTAGCTGTGGGCAGAAAACTAATTTTGGAGAGGTAATTATAGGAGTGAGAGTAATCTATTTCGTATTTGCTAATCTGGCAACCTCTGCATCATAAGGATGTGAGAGGGTTAACTATACATATAATTCATGAGTTCTATCGCTCTTCTCGGGTTAACTTACGTTAACATTAAGGACCCTACTGCTACCTCATGCGTGGGAAGAGAGGCAATGGACACCTCTTTAAATAACACCATTTAACACTTACAGGTTATGAGAAACTGGAATTAAAGGAATTCCAGGCGGTGCGGACCAATAAAAGGAGTGTGGCTGCAGTGCCCCGATAAGCCCACTCCTAACATGTAATGCTTGACCAGTCCCTGTGACCATTCTATGGTGCTTCTGGCTGGATTGCTCTTAGGTGAGAGAGCTTCACTGCCATGTTGGTTGCCAGGCCAACTAAAATACCCGGGTGTGTCTACTGGTATAAGTGTAATATCCCTTGGTCACTTGATTCTAGAGTCTGGCCATTTGAAGGTGGTTAGTAGTACTTAGTAAGAATTCAGGCTATCGCTGTCACTCCCTTCGGAAAATTAGTGTCTTTAGGACACGATTGCTGCTCAGTTGGGAGCTTCGGCACGTTGGGACTGTCTGACCTCGGGGAGACCTTTGGTTTAGTGTGGCAGGCTTAATGAAGTCAGAATGTAGAACAGAACGAACACCATTGACGAATAAGCAGATGAAGATGATGCAGAAATAATTCACTACCAACCCCCTTATTAGTTGTCCTTGAAGTTAGAAGCCTTTACAAAGTATTTGAACTGTTAGAACAAATTTAAAACCATGTCAACTTCTGGTGCTTCAAGACTCCAAGCAACTTGCGCTAAGTGCAAGAAGCTAAAGTGGTGTATCGACTTCAATGAAGGTGCATATGCTAGCATCCACCATGATAGTCTCTGTCTCTTTTGTGAGATAGAAGGCAAACTCATGAATGAGGTAGCTGGGATTAAGGAACAACTGGAACAAACAGAAACTGAGAACACAAGCCTGAAGAACGAAGTTTCTGAAGGAAGAAATTAAATAGAAGAGTTGAGAAAGGAAATAAATATCCTGAGAACGCCTGTAGTATAAGTAATGCAGGTGGGACAATGCCAGTCAAGGAGCCAACAACTGAAGCAGAAACTACAGAATAGGCTGCGAGTCCTGCTACAGCTAGTGCTAGTGACCCTCGCTATGCCTGGAGAAAGGTCAAAAATAAAAAGAAGTAAAAGGCCAGACAGAAATATGAGGTTAACTCCTCAAATAAGTTCAGCACTCTAGATAGCGCCAAAAGTCAGTATTACATCCCTAAGTCCTCACAGTAAAGAGGGAAACAGCATAGTCAAATGTAGAGTGGGCAGCGAAATGCTAAGCCAACAAAATATACAAACTTGACATGTCAAGCAGGTTTGGTCTTGTTAGTGACAAAGAGACAAAATCAGTTTTGATGGGAGATTCCCAGGTAAAAGGACAAGAGTCCCACTTTGTTAGGTTTCACTGAAATGTGCGAAAAGTGAAGAACCTCTTGGGTGCAAGGACTTCCAAGATCTCAAAGGAAGTAGAAAACGTCTGGTCCAAGACTAAAGGGATGGCAATAATAAGCCAGGTCAGTGGTAACCTGTTCCTCAAAGGAAATAAAGTTGGTGCCACAGAGTTAATAATAGGAGAGGTCATGACTCTGGCTGATTAGCTCTGACTCAAAGCAGGCAGAGGCATGATACTTGGTATTTTGCCCAGGATGTATGGAGGGGATTGTGCTACCAGCAAAGCAATAGGCTTATATGCTAGGTTAGCTGACCTGTGTATCCAGAAAGGGGTGAGATTTGTGGACCCATTTGATGAGTTCTATGGGAAGCGCAACCTCTACCTCTGTGATGGGGTGCAATTAAGCACTAGTGGTAACATCCAACTTAGGAAATCACCATCTGTACAGCTTGCTGATGACAATAAACAATGTAGAAAGCAACCCCCAGCAGGAAAAATGCAAATCTTCATCAGCAGCTGATCTCATACTTCCAAAAAGAGGTCCCACATAAAAAGGAGTTAATCCCTTTGAGAGCAAGAATACTTCTCAACAAATGACAGAGTTCCCTAGTAGATTGAGTGATAACCCTCAACTCCCTCTAGACTCGACAGTGTCTACACCTCAGTAGCCAATTTCTGAACCACACTAGATAGTGGTTCTTCTACCTCAGTTGAGGATTCACAAAGCATAGGAGATTGCAACACCTCTGATAGTGTACAGAAAAATAGTGTGCAAGAAAATTGACTACCTCCAGAGAACCCTTTCTCTTTGGGAAACAGGGTAAGCTAAGGAGTTCTAAGAAATACCTGAATCCCCTTTAAGCTAGTATTATTTAATGCCAGGTCAATTAGGAATACATTTTCCGAACTTCGGGCATTGTTGTCTACGGAATACTTCAATATAGTGGCTATCACTGAATCCTGGAATCACAGTGATACCAGAGATTATGTTGGGGGAGTTTGAAATACCTGGATATAGAATGTTCCACAAAGACTGAACCATGCAGGAAGAGGGCGGAATTCTTGTGTACATCAGATATTTTCTAAACTCAATTGACTGCAAGATCAGGTCAGAACATGAACTGCTTGGAGTAGACCTCAATCGAGGTAACCCTTCCTATAGGATTGTTCTGGTGGACAGGCATCCACATTAAAATGTTGAAAAGGATGAACTTCTGTACACAAGACTGAGTGCTGTTATCGAGGACAAAACCAGTGTGATCTTAGGTGACTTCAATTGCCTAGTAAACTGGGAAGCAAGAACTGCCGATGCTGAAGGTAGGCGTCTTGTGGACTTTGCTAATGATAACTTTTTGACCCAGTGGTGGAATGAGCCAACTAAAGGGAACAATATACTTGATCTGGTGCTCACCATTGAAGATAAAAGTGTGACCAGCTTATCTGTTGGGGAATCACTCGGAGGAAGTGACCACAATCATTAGCAGCAGACCCACCAGTCCTCAGAGTGCAAAACTAGATTTCCGTTGTGCAACTTTTGAAGGCCTTTGGGGAAGCTCACCCCAGATCAGACTTAAGGGTGAGAATGATAATGCGATTTGGTGCTCATTCAAAGAGCAGTTTATGGCTCGACAAACTGCATTCGTTCCTACTAAACTTACCAAATCAGGCTCAATCCAACCAAAATGGTTCGCAAGTGACATAGCTTCAGTAATTAGAAAGAGAAAGGTTGCATACAGAAAGGCCAGAAGAAGTCAAGACCAAAGAGATTTATAGAGTCCTTCAAAAATATGTGTAGAACAGCTAAATTTCTTATAAAGGAAGCAAAGTGGAATGAAGAACTCAGGGTTGCAGCCTTCTGCAAAGAGAGTCCTAAAGAGTTCTTCAGCTATGTGAACAGCAGGACGTCATTCAAAAGTAGTGTTGGACCTCTAAAGGATCCAACAGACCAACTACAAACCTCTGATATAGCTAAATCCATAAACGACTATTTTGCTTTAGTATTCACAAGGGAAAATACCAGTGACATGCTTAGTCCAGGATTAGTGCATGAGGGTGAAGTTCTTAGCAGAATCAGATGTACCTCAGAGGATGTAACAAAAAGAATAGATAAGTTAAATAGGTTCAAGTCATCCGGCCCAGATAGCTTTCTTCCTGGAGTTGTACGTGAAGTGTGAGATGAAATCGCACCTTTCCTAACAAACATCTTCAATAAATCTCTATAAAATGGAGAAGTAACTGAAGACAGAAAACTGGCCAATGTGACCCCAATATTTAAGAAAGGGGATCACGAGTGTCCCAAGAATTATTGACCAATTAGTTTGATTTATATCATAGTAAAACTCTTAGAAGGGATACTAGTAGACAAGATAGGTGACTACTTTGAAATTCATAATTCAATTACAGATTCCCAACATGGATTCAAGCGACACCGATCATGGCTTATCAATTTGCTGGAATTTTTCCATGAAATGCTGAGTGAGTATGACAAAAGTAGAGCCATAGAAATCCTTTACTTAGATTTTCAAAAAGCTTTTGATGAAGGGCCTCATTACAGGCTAATGTCAAAAGTGAGTGCGCTAGGTATCAATACAGAGGTCACAAATTGGATAGAAAGTTGGCTAACAGGTAGACAACAATGAGTGGTAATCAATGGTTTCTCTTCTGTGTGGACTGCAGTCACTTATGGAGTTCCACAGGGATCTGTCTTTGGCCCACTATTGTTTATCATATACAGTATGTCAATGGCATCGATATTAGTCTGTTGAGTGTGATCTCCAAGTTTGCAGATGACATAAAGCTTGGAATGAATGTGAAAGATCCCAAAGGGGTTGAGCAGCTCAGGATGGACCTCAACAGACTGAGTGAATGGTCGGAGACATGGCAGATGCCTCTAAATTTGGAAAAGTCTTATCTTGTTTCATCTGGGCTCGTCTTGCCATGTTATCTTGTCATATTTGATGTTGTCTTATTTGATGTTGTCTTATTTTGTGTCTTCTCGTATCGTTCTGATTTGTCTGGTCTTATCTTATATCTCACCTTGTCCTGTGTTTTCTTGTCTACTTGTGTCCTGTCTTGTACCGTATCTTCGCCTCTCATTCCTTTATTTCATTTAATCTTCTCCCTTTCTTTTTAGTTATTCAATAAAATACTCTTTTCTCCTTATGCTTACTCTTTCCCTTAGGTCTCTCTCTCTCTCTCTCTCTCTCTCTCTCTCTCTCTCTCTCTCTCTCTCTCAAGTTATATGGAGGACAATATCTACAAGTGTAGTGAATTAGTGAATTTTCGCTTTGTACTGGTGATGGGCTTCTTGTTTTTTTTGTTTTTCTACAGTTGGTGTTCTGTCATGCCTCGACATCTTGGCTTGGCAAACTTCAGGGTCTCTTCTATCTTCTTCGCCGATGCTAGGTCTCGAACCACTAGCTTTGCAAGGTATCTTACCACAAGCAAGGGAAGGTGTAGAGATTAGTCTCTGCTGCCGTAGCTTCGGTTTATGACCCAGAATGTGAGCTTTGTGCCTCACAGTTATCACTTGTTGCACTGTAGTAAGTTTCGAACATAACATATAGCCAGAACACTTGGCAGGTTCAGCCTTTAGACCTGGACAGGCTAGTATCGTACATAGCAGAAATATTGATGTTAGGTTAGTTTACATAGTCTGTCTTTTCTCTGTGTTGTTTGATTGATGTAGTATGCAGGATATAAGGGTTGACTGTGGCTTTGTGGTGATATTGGCAGCTATCAACTGCAGGTTGCTTTGATGTTGGCTGGCGGGGGAGCTGCAGCGCACGTGAAGGGCGCGCAGGACGTCTCTCGTAGTGACTTCTGTGTCCTTCTGTTCCGGTGGCTGGAGTGATGTAGACTTAAGATATATTTATAGTTGGCATTATAATTTAATGTCATGCGTATATCTCCACTTTGCATGTGCACACACATTTAGATTAACCGGTATGTATTTGCTGAAGCTAATACAAACTCGAAACAAACTAGTAGACCATTGGAAGAGTTGTTAATGTTCTTGTATTAAGTGAAGAAATTTTGAAGATGTGGTTTACTGAGCATAAAACACTTCTAATGGGGCTATGCCAGTGGTTAGTAAATTCTATGAATCTGTCCTGGACACTTCGTAAAGTCAGATACTTAGCCAACAAAACGCCAGGGACGCATAACTTGCGTCGCCTATGTATGTAACACTAAACCACAGCGTTGCAATGGATGCGTCCGCCTTACTTACTCTTATTCTATGGTACCTAGAGGGTTCAGATTTGTATGGGAACTGCTTTAGAATCCCACGGGACAATAGCGATGGTTGGCAACCCCCCAAATCAGGCTGCATGTGGGTGGGCGCGCACAGGAGTGATTTTCCATCAGGGCCATCACCCCATGTTAAATGTGACTTTCCCCCGCCCCCCAGGACCCCCAAATGACCTAGGTGAGCAGTTTTATGTTGTTTTTCCTTCATAACTAACCCATCTCATATGCTTAAAAACAAATAAAATTGAGTAGTGCCTGGTCCCTCGTTGTACGTTTTATCATAAATCAGCCGGTGCTCTGTGGGTTAAGCTCATCGAGAGTGTGGTTACTTTCAAGCACGGCACAACAACCAAGGAAAATATGAATACAAATTACAGAGATCGCCTAAATGTGTTTTAAGGGAAGGGTTTTTTCTGGACCCTTTTCTCCATAATGTTAGCCCCATTAGTTTTGAGATTTTACGACGTTTGTTCCATTAGTTTGGCAATTTTAAGACCTTTTATGCCATTTAAGTGTCGATTTTTCCATGGCGAGCAGCAGCAAGCCTGTGATTTAGGAACAACCGGCCTTTGGCCAGGACAATTTTCTACCGATAAATGCACAAATTTATCTTGAGGGGGGGGGGGGGGGGTCTTGGGGCTAAAATTTAAGCTTGATGGAGGTTTTGGGAGGAAAGTAAGTTCAATTATAAATAAATACATTAATTAACAAATAAATACAAATCTCTCGTTAAGCAACGCAGAGATGTTTATTATTCTTGAGACAGATATTGGAACCATTGTACTATATTCCCTACATTATCTTATTTCTGTATGGTACTTGTAGTATCGTTAGTGAAAATAACGTCAACTGAACCTCTCAGTTTTCATATTCGAAGTGTATCAATAATAAGTTATTGATGAGAGGAGGACGCCACTGGAAAACAAATTATTTGTTTTGATAAAATTATATTGTCTTTCATTCTACTTTGCTTCTTATACAGAAATACCGATGATCTAACATAATTAAAGTCATACATTAATGTTCCTAGAAATGCATGAGGTCCACAAACATATACCAGGGATTTTACATATTGCAACATGAGTCAGCTTCAACGAACACCAATTCAAATGTGCATCCTATTTCATGTCTATATCCATGTCTCGAATATGTAAACAATCTTAAGCATCGGAGCAGTGTTGTGTATACAATACGTACTCAAGGAGTCAATTAGAGGACACTTTAAAATGTTAGCAAAATGTCAAAACTAGGTAATATATAAAACCTGCAGCAGACCCAGTCCTTCAGTATGACTGGTGCAATCTATTCCGTGTTCCAATCAAACTGTTTGTGGGATGCGATCATGCGGACTCTAATTGGTCCAGCATGTTTTTTGCCGTTCCTGGTATCTTCTATTCGAGTCAAATCGCCGGAAGACGGCTTTTAAGGGGAGGTTTTACCTTTTTTAGGACTCCCTTGTACCTCATGTTTAGCTCTATTAGTTTTGAGATTTTCAGACGTTCGCCCCATTAGTTTGGCGACTTTAAGACCTTTCGCCTCACTTCTTTGTCAAAATTAAGCCCTTCCGTGCCATTTTGTGTTACAATTTTCTCCTAGAGAGCAATAGAAAGCTGCATTTTACGAGAAACCGGCCTTTGGCCGGTATATTTTTCTACCATTTTTGTTTTCAAACTTACCTTAAAGGTGGGTCTTATGGGCGTGTTAAACACTTGAAAGATGTCTCGGGAGCAAAATAAACACCCCCCTTAACCCCTTAAGAATAATGGTGCGTTTTTACAATTTATTCTGGCTAACATTAGAGGATTTTCTGTACCTTAGGAAGGATATCTAATAATCAATGAGGTAAATACTATCTCAATTAACTCTTTAGCTCCTGGAAGTTCCTTCTAAGCTGCATACAATCGTCTAATGTTAGCCAGAATAAATTGCCAAAGCCCGTCATGATCCCCAAAGGGTTAAGCAGAAGGGTGGGATAAGTCAAGGCGATGTTATACATGTAAACACTTCCACAGTAAACACCTTTGTCTCAAGGAATACATCAAGATAGCAAAATTCACGTATATTATCTTGAATATTGTTAACAATGTAGTGCTAAATATCAATGTATAGCTTATCTTATATCTTTTAGATATATTTAAATGTTCATAATTATTTGTTTCTAAGCCTCTGAAGATCACATATATTCTTATACTTGTAATATTCACAATGGATTATCCCAATAAATCAATTATGCTATAATTTTGTCAATAATGAACGTTTACATTACCTTTACATTACATTTCCATAATACATTATCAGCTAAAATGTAATTGGAATGCATAGGATGCCAATGATGTTATGGCTACAAGTGATTTGGCTTGATTGTGTTATCTCCTACCAGCTGGCAGCCATCTTGCATATATATTTATTTGTACTAGAAATCAGATTATCACTTGGCTAACAATGTTTTTATCGAGGCTTAGACAACAAAGTAAATAAAATATATTCGGTGACACGTATACAGAAGGCGAGGGAAGCCTGTTATGTGTGTGACCCATGGGCTACTACTGTGTATTAACAACCACCACATGACAAACTAGAGTTTATAATCCATCTCAAAATGACTGTCTTTCCTACATATTAACAAATTCAGCTTCAATGTGTTAGTACAAGAACATACTTTATAACACATATGAATCAATAAAGTTTAATTCAGTTTGATTGAAACATTGATTACAAATACAAGAATGCGGATAACAACAGATATATTCATCCTATTGAGGTAGTCTGCATTTACGTACAATTATACTTAGCACCTGCATGTGTGTGACCCATTTCACTGAATGTATTACTTAATGACATGAATTAGATGTAGGTTTGATTGCATGCATTTGTGCAAACATATGTTGAAAGTTAATGTTTTTTTGTCACCAGTTATACATTTCACGAAGGACAAGTATATATTTCCCAAAATGTCCTGCACAAAACAATGCAATATCTTCTGACAGTTGTCCCTTGGTGCTCTTATTGTAACTTTAATTGCATTATCACCGACCCAACTCCTTGCTGGAGAATCTCATCAAGACCTTTTCCGTCTCCGCTTCCTCCAACAGTCTGACCTGGACTTTGCTGAGTGTCATGTTGTTTAATGTGTTTTAACTAAAATACACATTGCGATATATAGCCTAGTAGCCCCATATCGCAAAAAATATTCAGTATTCATAATATACCAGTGTATATATACAATATATATATATATATATATATATATATTGAGTATATATCACAAATACACGTGAGCCACTAAATGTTTCTAATCTCTTAGTGGGGTTCAAACCGCCGACCGTCAGGACGATAGCCGACGCTCTAATCAACTACACCACGGCAGTCTATATATAATATATGCATAAATATGTATTATATATATACATAAATATATATATATATATATATATATATATATATATATATACAGTATATATATATACAGTATATATATACTGTATATATATACAGTATATATATATACATAAATATATATATATATATATAATATAATCAAAATATATACTGTATAATATAAGGGTGTATTGAAACAACACTTACAGACTTCAAGTGCTTCAAGTGCATGTGCTATAAGCCGAACACTGGCATTGGTCTCCCCCTTTCTCCCCCCCCCCCCCCCACACCCCTTCCTCCCCCCAATCTCCTAGTTTATACCCAGGAATGTTGAATTATAAACATAATTAGTTTTCAGGTTGACATTTTGTAATTTATGTTCCCTTTATAAACCATTTACAACTAAAATTATTTTCTGTTAATATCAAACATTTTTGTATCTTTCTTTCAACATAGGAAACACCGAAGGTATCTTGGATGAAACAAATTACGATCTTCAAGTGGTCTGCAGATATTACTGTCATATGTTAGTAATTATTACCAATGTTGAATGATAAATAGAACCACAAAATGTGGGCATTATGAAGTTAGTGCCCAATGTTATTTAATGTATTGTACTGTACAGTTGTGAACATTTATTCATAAACAAACATATTCGAAGCGGTCTCGGGTTCAATTGAATCTCCTAACTAATTTATACTGGGTATTTGAATTTCAGAGATTCTTTTAATCAGTTCGACATTCTAAATCGATCAAAATTAATTACCTCTGCTGTACAGCCACGAGCATAAATGCTTCAACATCAACCAGATAACGTCAAATCCTTCATCACTAGGAGTTTATATTAAGCTGAATAAAATCGTTTGACGGTAGCTAGAATGAAATACAGAAATAATTGTGAGTTTGAATACAAAGTTTTGCAATACTTTTGGAGACAAAGGGGCGAACATTATTTGGTTGGTGTCACAGTATTTATGCTCGTGACTGTACATGGTCATTACAGTGTGATAAGAAGATTAATTGAAACAAATACTGTATAATTCCCACCAAGTGATGTAATACAGTTTTGAAATGTTATTCGAGGCGTTTTATGAAGCTTCGGATTCCACTCGAATCTGCTCAAATATCGAACTGTCGGCGTGGACATGATTATCATGCCTGTTTTCCAAATATCTAACCTATTATTTGTACAGTATAACTGTTACACACCAATATTGTCAGTAATATTCGATGACGTTTTAATTGAGACAATGAGCAATGATTAAGGAAACTTCACTTCACACACACACACACACGTCTCCCTTTGTCACGCTTATTTTATTTACCTTACATAAACAAGGAAATGAGAGGGTTATAATTATGTGTGTGTATGTATGTCTGTGTATGTCATTCATTTTCTTTAACCTCACTCTTTTATAACATGAGTGTTTGGTCAGGTATGCGTGGTCACAATTGTACGGTATGTAACATTTGGCTCCTATAACTTTTCGTATTCCTCGATGATTCTTCATTCCTGAACATAACTGTACATGCAGTATACTATCTTCATTAAATACGGAACAATTGCGCGAAAACGATCAGCTGCTTCACAAACGATTGGATTACCTTCTGCTTCGTTAGGATACCCGGCCCAGACTTGGGCATCAGCATTATGTCCCATGACCAGAGTTACAAATGTTACATATTTTGTTTACGCTAATAAATTGCTAATAATTAGTATTTTTCTGCTAACCACATAATATCATCACCACATTCTAAGATATTTTTATTTCGTAATTACTAATGTGTGAATAGGTAAGCCCATGCTTTCCCTTTAGCTAAGTCGATAATAGATAGGTTTATCTTGTATTAATAATTTAGTGCTTTACTTGTAACCCTGTTTTGCTACATTTCTAAAAAGGCATTTATCTCTAAAATAATACATTTTTGGGAAAAATTTGATACAACAATATATGTTTATTTTCCATTT
This sequence comes from Paralithodes platypus, assembly GCA_032716605.1. NCBI lineage: Eukaryota > Metazoa > Arthropoda > Malacostraca > Decapoda > Lithodidae > Paralithodes > Paralithodes platypus. The sequence continues at coordinate 30,023,770 of CM064512.1, forward strand.
TACAATGTGTTCGTCATAGTCTGTAACAGTTGTTTCAATACACCCTCAAACCATAACACAATGTACAGTAAGCCCATGTTCCAGAGTATGTACTGTACAGGTTGTAGATATTTTACACTAAAGATGAGGTAACTCATGCGTGAAGGAACAATTACATTTATCACAACCTATACTTTGGGTTACTGATATGTTTGGAAGCTTACAAATTAGTCATAGCATAGTTGGTAGGATGCCTGGATTATAATCCTAAGACCATTAGTTCGATTCCTGGATAGGGACAACATGTTATGTACAATTGTTGTTGTTGTTGTTGTTGCTGTTCCTCAGGCTGTCTGGCCGAACAGCCCCAAGGCCCCGAGCAAGGCCAAGGCCATAACCGAGCGCCCCCACAGAACCCTCCCTGCCGACTACAATAAAGCCTGGGTGACCGAAGCCACTCCATGGCGGGGAGCTGAGGAGGGTGCGGAAACGCCCGGGAAACCAAAGCCCCACCCAGGGCCCTGTGCCCCTCAGCAATTATGAAGAGAAAGTTGAGGGGCAAAGGAAAGATGTGACGCTTTGGCTTCCAATCTTGGTAGATTAGGAGGTCAATCCACGCAAGAGACGCCATCACTTGAGATCTAGAAAATATATAAGTAAAAGGAACAGTCAGAGTAAGCTATGGGCATGGCAGAGATTGCTCAGTTCTCACTCTGATAGACCAGCCCATCACCACATGACTAGAACTCAATCCTCTCAGCATCAGCTAGGAAAGGCCCTAGAAAGCCGCCTTTGGCGGGGGGATAGCTCCCCTATTTCAATTTTCGTGGTTGGGCACCCGCCCATGTTATGTACAGTTCCTTGCAGAAGTTCCGTTCCTCTTTGAGATTATATTCATGGAAGTAAAGATAGTATTATTAAATTTAGAGTGTAGTATCATATATATTTACATAATAAGATTAATTAATTACTGCATAGCAAGGAACTCTTCTAGTTTAATAATAATACTATTTAATTTATGAACACAATCTGAGAGTGGAGTGCAACTTGTATTCACGTGTATCTGTGAGCTTTCAAGCATAACAATAACATTAAGTAAGGGATGGGACATATTACAATATTCCTTAATGGTTGAGTTGCCTCGACCTTAGTGTACAATATATATGTACTCTGGAACATTGGTCCATAATGACGTCTACAAATATGAACACTAAAGGGACTAAACACGAGGAAGAAGAGGGACCAGAAAAAAGACTCTTCTCCCCTTAAGCGGGTGTCACACAGGCACTTGCTCTGGTATTTGTTGCAGGCAACTGTGGTCTGGCATCTTCTAAAGTATACGTATATATTATTACAGTCTCTGAATAACATTCACATCCAGTCTAGTTGTCGATTCCAATGTCGATATACCAAAAACTTATATAAACAAAAATGCTCATCGAAAATGTACTCAACATTGCTCGTGCGACATCGCCTTTACCCTTGACTGTAACGGAGGAAAGATACAAATATAACTATATTAAAACAGTTATTTGTGCAGGACGGACGTATAGCGGTTCCTTCAATGTTGTTGTTTTATATTTGGGTTTAGGGTTTGGTTACAAGTTAGGCGAATCCAGTTTATAAGAACTAGAAATAGACCAAGTTCAATAAAAACACACATATTTCGTACACTACCTTCGAATAGACAGCACGAAAGATAATCAGTCCGTGGTATACATAATTATAATTTTAATATTTGTGTGACATGACCCAACAAGGGTTCGAACCCAGGCCAGTAATGCAACACTCCAACACCTTAACGACTAGACCACCGAGGAGTTTAAAAGTAATGGCTTCTTTTGGAATGAATTCCTTCGTCAACCAGCCGCTCCGACTCGTGGTCACGTAGCTTGATGCCTTACACACATACACTACACACGCAAACACTAGCACTAACAAAATAATGTATTTAATATATCAATTCCATTAACTATCTCCTCTGAGATACATCTAATCCTGGTGAGATGTAACCCTCATCTGCTAATCCTAGTATATTATTTTCCTAAAAACTGAGGATTAAGCTTTTTCATCGTCAAAATTTACATTTGTATGGTTTCAACATTTAGAGGTACAACGCTACAATGGATTCCTACTTTACTCTTAGCTCAAAATCATGTATGACTCTTTGCAAAGAACTGCAACACTGAGTTATTCTTTCTGCTTTGTTTACTTTATATGGAATTTCACTCTCGTGTACATATTTATTTAAAGAGTTTAGGTATCTCTGATCCTGTCCTCTTGTGGCCTTTCTTTGTTAAACCTTTCTCAAACTAAGTGTCGAGAGAGATAGTTTCAAGCAGTTATAAGGAATGTATAGTATCTCAGAGACCTTGCGGTTCATTCCGAAGAGATACTCGAAGTGGAAGGAGAGAAACTGTTTAGTGCACTACACTCATTACAGAGTGTACAAGATACTATCTACTCTCTTCTTGAACTGCTTTACTGAAGAACTGTTTACAACTTCGGAGGGAAGTTTGTTCCAAGTAGAACAGATCTTATATTTGAAAAAGTGTCCACAAATACTAGTGCTGAACCTTTTCAATTATAATTTCAAGCCAAGGTTGCGTGTTGTATTCATATTGAGCCTAAACATTATGCTATAATCCACATTGTCAAACCCATTAAATATTTTAAATACTTCAATAAGCTGACCTCGTAGTCTGCGTGTCTCCAACGGAAGGAGATCAAGAGCTCTCATAGCTCAGTCTTCTAAGCCATGGAATAAGCTTTGTAGCTCTAGTTTGTATTCTTTCTAGTCGGTCTATATCTTTCCCGAGTGCTGGAGACCAGAATTGAACAGCATACTCCAGGAGAGGCCGTATCAGAGCGTTGTAAATTGTGAGGACTATTTCCGTATTTCTATATTTAAATTGACTCTTAACCTCTAAGCTGCGCAGCTATGTTATTTGAAAGTGCCCGCCATGTGAAGGTATTCTCATTCATTCCTGACTAAAATCGTCAATTTACCATATAAATAATTAATACTTATCCATATGCACTTATTTTACTTTTAATATGAACATATGAACATTGGAAAACAATAAAACAAGCGATAACAGCAATTGGCTGGTGAAAATTGTGTATTTTAGCCCCACGGTCGTAATCTGACCTTGAGCGGTGAGAGACAAACACCCTCCCTCTCTCTTGTCTCGGATGGTACTGAGAGACAAGGGGAGCTCTCAGACTGGCTTGGAGGGTAGGAGATACACTCCTCCACCACCCCTCTCTCTCCCACTCGTCCTCGCATGAAAATACACGATACATATCGGGAATAATAGAGAAATTACCTGATAATTGAGGAGGGGGGAAAAAGGGGAGGGGAAAGGGGGGGGGGACACATGTGTAGGAGTGGTAGAAAGTAATGGAGGGGAATTATCTCACCTAAACACAAATTACTTTGTTTTGAGTGCCACTGGGGTGTTTTGAAAGGATTTGTTTAGGCCTTGGATCTTAAGAGTCTGGCCGCATTCGCCCAGTAGAACTGAGTCTGGCCGCAGTCCAGAGGTTAATATAGCCCAATCATTTCTGAGCTTTCTTCTCTAATTCAATGTACTGCTTGGAAAACTTGATGTCACTGCTAATCAGAGACCCCAATTATTTTCCAAGTCAGTCACTTCCAGAGGCATTCCCAATAGTGTTGTGGTAAACTATCAATGGAAGTTAAATATTACTAAGCTATAATGAATCAAATAAAATCAATCTAAATGAAAACTACTCTATATCTAAATTGAATTCAATCTGAAACAAGCTAATTTATATCCAAAGGTCTCACATAATAAATGTATATATAGGGTAAGGTTATAAGGGTTAATATTAGCCAGGAATTACGTGAGTTACTTCCAAGTGTTGAACCCTATTTGATATTCACAAAATATCAAGGGAGAACGTTTTACCCAATATGGTGGTGGACAATGGGGAACGAGACTTCGGTCCCAAGACTCGAGTCAAGTTAAAGAAAGAATAAATGATTACATGGGAATGGACATGAATAATATGCTTATCTATCAGTCAGTCATGATGTCGATGAGAGCGTCGTGATGGTGTAGCTGCGTGTATTGCTATATGTGTATTGTGATTACAGGCACAAAAGCTCGATCAACTGAGGGCGGACAAATTAGATGTTGACTGGTTGGTGTTCGTGAAGGCTCTGGCGTACCTCAAAAGCACACCTTGCTGCCTTGGCAAACCGCCAGGAGCCCAAATTATCGTACCGCATTTAGGTTGCTCTATACGATAAATTATATTAATATATACGATAAATTCATATATAGTACATAAGACCATGGCAAAATTGCTTAATAGCATATTAGGCCTTTTATAACTTAACTTATTTACAATCTTATAATATACGATCTACTCGTCCTACGTCGTGCTGTAGGAGAGATCGTGACGTCACAGAGACATACGAGATCACAAAAGAGTCATATTCTATCGTATTTATACGATACACTCCCCCCACAAAAAAGACCTGAACCCCACCTTAAATCTAAAGTTGCCCAGAGGCTATCTTCTGACGCCACAAGTCAACGGCGCCAGCAGCAGCGCGTCTGGGACGCGTCCCGGTCCGAGAATGATCACCATCAGTAAGAGGTGAGTCGTTCCTTTGAGAATCCTCGGACCCAGCAATAACAGGTGGAGCGTCAGATTGCAATGCGGAATCGAGCTCCAAAGCGTACAAACGTGCGATAGGACGAACAGTAGTTCCAGTGGCTGTCTTCAATAGCGCCACCCGCTCTACAGAGTCTGCCCCCTTGTATACCTCCAATACGCGGCCTAATTTCCAGTATAAACGAGGACTATCTTCTTTAATTAAAACAACTTCACCAACTGTAGGTGCCGTTGGTCTACCAGAGGGAGTAACACTCCTTTCCCTCAATGCTAGCAGATATTCACTAATCCACCGTTTCCTAAAATCCTCGATTATCCTGGATATATACTGGTATCTCTTAGACACCGCTACCTCAGAGTACAACGAGGGATCCTCTAACTCTACTATGGACTGAAAATCAGATGGAAACGCAGTCAATGGTTTTCCATATAGCAAGTGAGCTGGCATTAATGGTAGTGGTTCTTGCAGGCCGGTGTACACATATGTAAGCGGGCGATCATTCACGACTGCCTCTATCTCTGTGAGGACTGTCGTCAACTCACTCTTCTTTAATAGAGCACGTCCTACAACCGCTCTTAGTCCTGACTTTACTATGCCGACACATCGTTCCCACATTCCACCAAACTAAGGTGCCTTAACTGGAATGAACCTCCATTCGCACTTCTTCTCTCCCAAAAAAGTGATGACAGTAGGATCACTACTCATATCCTTTAGATATTTTGATGCTTGGACATAAGTGGGAGCATTGTCGCTAAGAATGAGTTGAGGGAATGAACGACGGGCACAAAACCGTCTGAACGCCAGCATAAATTCTTCGCTAGGCATATTATCATAGTTCTAGGTGTACCGCTCGAGACGTCGCACAGGTAAACAATAATATATAAACCTTCTCATGCTCCCTCGTCTTCAATGCCTCTGTGTAATCTAATTCTACCGCTTGGAAAGGTTCTACGTGCTTTACACGGCATTCAGGTAGAGGTGGAGCTGGTCCACTTGCATATGGTTTACCCTTTAGTCTCTGGCATATTACACACTTTCTCACTACGCGTCGAGCTACTTGTCGAACTCTGGGTATCCACCATGTGAGACGTAAATTTGATATAATATGACATACCCCGTAGTGTTTTACTTCCCTATGTGAACGTATGATCAATAGATCAGTAACGTGATGTCTTGTTGGCATAAGTATAGGTCGGTTTGTGCCGTCTGGTACACCCGACCACTTCAGGCGACCCTCACACCTGATGAGGCCATTGTCTAGGTGCAACCTTAGTTGACACACTATATTAGGCATTAATGTCTTATTCGAGCTTTTCAAGGATTCTAATTCATTGGAAAAGGTTTCTACTTGAACCCATTTGATCAAAGTTACTTCAGCTGCTTTAAATTCACGAGCATCAATGTTGTGACCCCTGTTGCAGAGTTGGCCCGTTACTTTAAGCTTAAGATTGGATACATATCGCAACACCCAAGCTACAACTCTGACTAGTTTATTATAGTCACCGAATCTTGCCCACTTCATGATAGGACCCGGTGGCTCATTTGGTTGGGCTGTAACTGCCACTGTTTCCAGTGGCAGAAGTCCCTCACCAACAGCATGCCATATCGTCCATTCAATTTCATGGAGCAGCCACTTTGGACCATGCCACCACAATTCGGATTACATTAACTGGCTAGCCGTTATACCCCTAGTTATGAGATCACTAGGGTTTTCCTTTGTATTTACATAATGATAAGCAACGTCTGGCAAAAGGGCTCTAATCTCATCTATCCTATTCCGCACATAAACTGGCAGAGACTTCTTGCTATGTATCCAGTTGAGTGCGACCTGACTATCGCACCATACATGAACGATATCAATATTTATTTCGCTCTCGTATGCTGCGCGTACATGTTGCACCAGACGTGCTAATAGCAGCATGGCAGTCAATTCCATTTTAGGGATAGTTACCTTTTTAACCGGGGCTACCTTGGCCTGGGCTGTAACTAAATGTGCCCCAAATGAAGTAACAACATATATGGCTACCCCGTATGCCGTGGCGCTAGCATCGCAAAACGTGTGTAACGTAACGTCACCGAACACCGCCACTTTACGAGGTATAGGTTTAGTACATAGGATGGCATATTCATTCAACAACAATGTCCCTTGGTCATTCAGGTCCTCGGGCAAACTGTCATCCCATCCTATTTTACGTCTCCAAACTTCCTGCATTAGAATCCTAGCTCTTATGGTAACGGGTAATGCTAGACCCAAAGGATCAAAAAATTGCGCAACTTTGCTCAACAGACTTCTTTTGGTGTGCGCTCCTGTCTGCTGAGCAAAAGACCTTGTTTGAAAAGTTAGTAAGTCATGTTTAGGTTGCCAGATCATCCCCAAATTTCTGGACTTTTCCTGGTTAAGAGATGCCGTACCATCCACTTGTATTAAACTCTGAAGATCTTCACTATTAGTAACCCACTCGCGGAGAAATAGATGTGCATCCGCAAACAATCTGCGTGCTTGCCAGTATGCATACAACAAATCATCTTGACTATCGGTAGTACCCTGCAAATTGTCAATGTATAATCCGCGAGATAGTTTACTTGTGTCCTCATGAGTGTCAGCTAGATGTTTTCTGATTGTGGCATTTAACAAAAACTGCGAGCAAGTGGCCATAAAGAGTACAACCCGAAAACGGTATATTATGATGGGACTTTCAGAGTCGCTAATGTCGCCGAACCAAAGAAAGCGGGTAACATCTCTATCTTCCTCCTTTAGCTTGACCATCAAGAATGCCTTCTCGATGTCACTGGTATAGGCGTACTTCCCCAGCCTAAACCGCAATAGATGTTGGGACAGGTCCGACACCATGGACGGACCTGTCAACAGGCAGTCATTTAGACTGGGTTGTTGTCCTTGGTGGGCAGAACAGTCATACACCACCCGTATTGGTGTGGTGACGCGGTCTTTCTTTACCCCATGATGGGCCAGATAGTGAACCCTACCCTTCTTACACGGTTCCTTGACATCGACTCTCTCTATAAAGCCCCTATCCTCATAACTCCGAAATACATCGTCATACGCCTGGCGCGTGCTCGGTTCGTTAGACAATTTCCGCTGCAATGCGCGCAAGCGACCTAATGCCAAACCATAATTGGTAGGCAGGCTTATCTCACTGTTTTTCCAGGGTAAACTAACTTTATATTGCTTGTCTGAAGCACAGTAGCACACAGACTCGTCAAACCTTTGTAGCGCAACGTCCGAGTCATAATCAGTCTCCATAGGATTAATGCCTATGTGATCCAATCTCCACAGTCGTTCCAGGTCGAACTCGGCAGCCATCTTAGGGTCACTTGGTTGGGAATCCTCCCTTCCCAACTCCTCTTCCGCAGTTACATTGACTCTATATATCGAGACCGTGTCGACCAGGACCTTTGACTGTGTAGTATGCACCTTTCCGCTCATGCAGTATCCAAATTTAGTGGGGATTAAAATTACACCACACATCTTTTTAAATCCAGGGTATACTACTTCATAATAATGATCCACACCAAGTAGAATATGCACCTCACTCTGATTTCCCATGGGATCTGACAAGTTAACCCCCTTGCTACGTAATGCGTGTTCCACCTTCTTCACACCCACAGATACATATTCTGGTAGGGTGTCTACTACGATACAAGTCATAAAGTACCGGTTTTTACGATAGAAATATGAAATCTCCGCTATCTCGTAGTCTTGTTTATCAGTAACCCCTGTGAAGCCCTGTAATCGAAGAGTCTCAGCCCCTACGATTCGGTGCTTCAATCCCACTAGTACGGACCTCTTTATAAAGGAACGTTGAGACCCTTGATCTAGAAGTACCCGACAAACCTTGTTAATGTCATTACCTTCCATGGGAATCTGTATTGTGGGCAATATAATGGTGTCTTGCGTGCTACCTAGTGCCACAGTTGTAGTACCCTCATTTTTGACGTCTTTGACCTTATCTGCAGTAGGACACAACTTATCAAAGTGATGTCCTTTGCAGTGCCGACAGGGCCTTAAGTATGTAGCAGTACATTGTCCCTGCTTACCATGTTCTTTACTTAGACAACCTACACATAGCTTCAATCTTTTTGCCTGTGCTAGTTTTGTCTCATTTGTTGGGTATTTTATGCAGAAACTCCATTTATGATTGTTGTTACATAGCTTACATAGAATCTGAGCAGGTTTCTTATATGCACCCTCTTTCTTTTCTTTAGTCCCCACTGTCATGCTTATTGTTCCCCTCTTCTCCACATTCTCACTCCCTCCCGACACATACATTCTCCCTTTGTTCAACTGTAGATTATTGATCTCCTTACTGAACTGAGTTTTGAACTCCCCCAGCTCAAATGATCTTACCTTATCAAGTATTGCCATAGGAAGCTTCTGACGCAAGATAATGACTATCATTTCCTGCATGGTAAGCCCTAGGGTGTCTAGCGATCGAGTATGGCACTCCATATTGCCCTGAAGTTTGTCAACTCATCAACCTTATACTGTGGTTCTGCGAGCCCCAACAAGGCAACGACATGGGCCATCTTCAACTGCTCTCTATCCCCGTATGTGGACTCTAATAAGTGTACCGCTTCAAGATAACTACCACCCACTACTGCAAACCCCTCTATTAAATGTAAGGCCACTCCTTCCATTTGTCCCTTCAGATAGTGAAACTTGCGGACATTATCCAAAGAGGATTCATGAACCGTAGATCGAAATACGTCCCAAAAAGCTAACCACTCGGTTAACTTGCCCCCAAATGTAGGAAGATTGAGCTTTGGGAGGTGTACAGTATGTTTTGGGTCAGCCCTTCTATGGGCCTCATTATCGCCTCCCTTCTTACTCGCGACAGCACGCTGTAATAGGTACTTCGCTCTAAAGACAGGTTCGTCATAGAGGGCACGATTATCACACTCTGTAACTATCTCTTCCTCCTCTGTCATGTCAGCCACAATCACCTCACTCAGAGCCGTAATACGACCGTGGGTAACCTGGACGTTTTCTAATCTAGCCTCCAATTCCTCTAGTTCAGCAGTAGTGATGAAAGTGTTGACGTCCACAATTAGCCTATTTAATACTCCCCGAAGTCCCGCCCTTTGATTTTTAGGGGCTTTGATCAGCACCCTACTAGACGGTGTCTCTTTATCGTTTTTATCCATTTTGCATGTGAGCCTATAGGCTATGTATCTAAATGTTACGTTACAAAAACAACGGCCAAATAATAGTCTAATTAAGAGACGCCAACCGGCGGACTTCTATGTTATGGAGAAAAAATAGTACACTAAATAGCAATACCTACTAATGGATCATATTGAACAAGAAGAAATGTTAGGTCAGGTCATATGTCACAGGAAGTCTGAAACGGAAAAGAACATTACTGGGGAAAGATGATGGGTGGGATGCAGGACTTAGGCAGGCGCAATGACACAACCCTGCATTCTGGCTCTAACCATCGCTTGGCTAGCCTTGCCAGTTTATCAGAGAGTTGTTCCTGCATCCTGTTATATGTCCCCTTGTTCATTGCCTTAAAATCCATTACTGGTAGCTAATTCCCGGGTCTGGGCACCAATGTGGTAAACTATCAATGGAAGTTAAATATTACTAAGCTATAATGAATCAAATAAAATCAATCTAAATGAAAACTACTCTATATCTAAATTGAATTCAATCTGAAACAAGCTAATTTATATCCAAAGGTCTCACATAATAAATGTATATATAGGGTAAGGTTATAAGGGTTAATATTAGCCAGGAATTAACTCACCAATAGTTCCACGTGGCAATGAGGCAAGGGAGAACGTTTTACCCAATATGGCGGTGGACAATGGGGGAACGAGACTTCGGTCCCAAGACTCGAGTCAAGTTAAAGAAAGAATAAATGATTACATGGGAATGGACATGAATAATATGCTTATCTATCAGTCAGTCATGATGTCGATGAGAGCGTCGTGATGGTGTAGCTGCGTGTATTGCTGTATGTGTATTGTGATTACAGGCACAAAAGCTTGATCAACTGAGGGCGGAAAAATTTGATGTTGACTGGTTGGTGTTCGTGAAGGCTCTGGCGTACCTCAAAAGCACACCTTGCTGCCTTGGCAAACCGCCAGGAGCCCAAATTATCGTACCGCATTTAGGTTGCTCTATACGATAAATTATATTAATATATACGATAAATTCATATATACTACATAAGACCATGGCAATATTGCTTAATAGCATATTAGGCCTTTTATAACTTAACTTATTTACAATCTTATAATATACGATCTACTCGTCCTACGTCGTGCTGTAGGAGAGATCGTGACGTCACAGAGACATACGAGATCACAAAAGAGTCATATTCTATCGTATTTATACGATAAGTGTAATAGCCTGACTTGAGGTTTGCTTGGCCGATATGCATCACCTTGCACTTTTCCATGTTTAGAGGCATCTGCCATGTCTCCGACCATTCATCCAGTCTGTTGAGGTCCACCTTGAGCTGTTCAACCCCTTTGGGATTTTTCACATTCATTCCAAGTGTTATGTCACCTGGGGATCACACTCAATAGACCAATATCTATGTCATTGACATACATGATAAACAAAAGTTGGCCAAGGACAGATCCCTGTGGAACTCCATAAGTGACTGCAGTCCACTCAGAAGAAACACCATTGATTACCACTCGTTGTTGTTACCTGTTAGCCAACTTTCTATCCAATTTGTGACCTCTGTATTCATACCTTGCGCACTCACTTTTGACATTAGCCTGTAATGAGGCACTTTGTCAAAAGCTTTTTGAAAATCTAAGTAAAGGATGCCTTTGCTCTACTTTCGTCATACTCACTCAGCATTTCATGGCAAAATGTCAGTACATTGGTAAGACATGATCGGTGTTGCCTGAATGCATGTTGGGAATCATTAATTAAATTGTGGATTTCTAGGTAGTCGACTATCTTGTCTACTAGTATCCCTTCTGAATTTTACTATGATAGAAGTCAAGCTAATTGACCGATGATTCTTGGAACACTTGTGATTCCCTTTCTTAAAGATTAAGGTCTCATTGACCAGTTTCCAGTCTTCAGGGACCTCACCATTCTCTAGTGATATATTGAAGATGTCTGCCAAGAAAGGTGCGATTTCATCTCGCACTTCTCATACAACTCGAGGAAGAGGGCTATCTGGGCCGGATGACTTGAACCTATTTAACTTATCTATTCTTTTTGCTACCTCCTCTGGGATACATCTAATTCTGCTAAGAACTTCTCCCCCGTGCACTAGTCATGGACTTGGCATGTCAATGGTATTTTCCCTTGTGAATACTGAGGCAAAATAGTCGTTCATGGATTTAGCTCTATGAGTGTCAGAAGCTTGAAGTTGACCTGTTGGATCCTTTAGAGGTCCAATGCTACTTTTGAATGGCTTCCTGCTGTTCACATAGCTGAAAAACTATTTAGGACTCTCTTTGCAGAGGGCTGCAACCTTTAGTTCTCCATTCTGCTTTGCATCCTTTATAAGAGATTTCACTCTTCTACACATATGATTTGAAGGAATCTAAATCTCTTTGGTCTTGACTTCTGTTGGCCTTTCTGCATGCAACCTTTCTCTTTCTAATTGCTGAAGCTATGTCACTTTTGAACCATTTTGGTTGGGTTGAGGCTGATTTGGTATGTTTAGTGGGAATGAATGCAGATTGTCGATCCATTAACTGCTGTTTGAATGAGCACCAAATCGCATTAACTTTCTCACCCTCAAGTCTGATCTGGGATAAGTTTCCCCTAAGGCCTTCAAAATCTGCACAACGGAAATCTAGTTTTGCACTATGAGGATTGGTGAGTGGGTCTTCAGCTAAAGGTGCGAAGAGAGAACCTAACTAGATTGTGGTCACTACTTCCAGGTGATTCACCAACAGATAAGCTAGTCACACTTTCATCTTCAGTGGTGAATACAAGATCTATGATATTGTTCCCTCTAGTTGGCTCGTTCACCCACTGGGTCAAAAAGTTATCGTTAGTAAAGTCCACAAGACGCCTACCTTCAGCATCGGCAGTTCTTGCTCCCCAGTTTACTGGGCAATTGAAGTCCCCTACAATCACACTGGAGAGAGAGAGAGAGAGAGAGAGAGAGAGAGAGAGAGAGAGAGAGAGAGAGAGAGAGAGAGAGAGAGAGAGAGAGAGAGAGAGCGAGAGAGAGAGAGAATGAGAGAGAGAGAGAGAGAGAGAGAGAGAGAGAGAGAGAGAGAGAGTTACACACAGAGTTACACACAGAGTTACACACAGATACTCAGACCACACAGACATTGCGGTCCCAACTAGGTGGTCCGGCCTTAATACTACTAGAGAGAAACAGTTTATAGTGGAAGAATAGGACAGTAAAGTAGAAGGCTCTCTCTCCACCCTCCGCTTCTTTCGGCTAAAAAGCCGTACCGGAAAATAGGATGAAGTGTAACCTTATGGGTCAGGAAATGCCCAACAAGGAAAGTTTGTATATAGTATAGGAAGAAATTAGTTTGAAAACGAAATTACACATTCCTACTGATTAATTCATATTAATCCAATCTTCCTTAGATGATCGTCCAGTCTTTTCTTAAACGTATCAACAGCATTACTGTCGACCACCTCCCTTGGTAAACTATTCCATTCGTTAACCACATTGTATGTGAAGAAATGTTGTGTCACATCTAAGGATGCCTTTTTTCTGATAAATATAATTCCATTACCTCGTGTTGCAGAGAGAGAGAGAGTGGGAGAGAGTGAAAGCGTTAGTATATGTGCGTGGTACTGGGTAACGCAACCATGAAATATTCAAGGAGCCAGCCTTCTAAAAATGCAACGCCATGTATATTACAGCCCACCATTAAGCAACCCGGATATATGGCCTGTGTTGGAGAGACCACCCTCCCTCTCTCTCTCTCTCTCTCTCTCTCTCTCTCTCTCTCTCTCTCTCTCTCTCTCCGAAGGATATACAGCCAACTCACAACTTCACTACTTCTAAAATAAACTTAAAGAAACATTACTACACACATATTAAGTTAGGTTGTATAAGCTTAACATCTCATATAATAATCAATATATGTTATATTCATATTACTATCTTGCAGAGTCTTTATGATTATTTTGTTAATCACTATTTGTATTATTAGTTTGTTTACCATCGCACTGATCATGTTGTAATCTTCTGCCTACTCAAAAACCTATTTATAAAGGGCCTATCACAAATATTTACTATTTAATGGGCTACCGGTATGTTACTGATAAACAATGAATAGAATATCATGATGAAATTTACTGTGGAACAATAAACTGACTTACTTACTTAAAAGAGAGAGAAAGAGAGAGAGACGGGAGTGTTAATTATCGAAAAGTTTTGTGTTATGGTTATTATTTGACGATTTTATTCAGATTAGGAAGGGTTTATAAAAGTCAAAGGGGTAATTGAGATCCTCCCTAAGCTGTATATAATTGTCTAATTATAGCCATGACAAACTGTCAAAATGCGTCAAAACTGTCAGAGGGTTAATGCATGAAGGTAAACACGATACCGCTACTTATGAAATTGATAATGGTGTGTGTGTGTGTGTGTGTGTGTGTGTGTATGTAGTGTAAAAGATTACTTACAACATTGTATTGATAGTTATAATTTGTATACAGGTGTAATATAGGTTATTTAACTGAATAAGTAGTCAACTTGTGAATACACAATAATAAAATCAATGTGAACGAATAGTTTTAAAGTATGAAAGAATGTGTGTGTGAATGTATGTATGTGCGTGTGTGCGCACGCACAACTGCTGAGGGTGTAATCCTATTTGATCAGAGTATGATCTTAATTGTGTATGTGAACATACCTCTTAAAATAGTGAATGTCAAATACGTGTGTGTGTGTGTGTGTGTCAACCTCCTGCCTGGCACTGGGGGTGGGTGTAAGTGGGGGCCTTGGTAGTTTGTTTCCTTCATGGGTGGGGAGGGGGAGGGGGTTGGAAGGGGTGACGGACAGGCACCATCCCGTCCCTGCTGTCTGGGGTAGGAGTAGTAAAGGGGAATGGGTAGGTACCACCCCGTTCCTACCTGCTGGGGTAGTAGGAGTAGGGTGTAACCCCTAGGCAGGGACTTTCACTTCTGGGTTTACATGCATATGGACATAAAGGTATTGTATGCATTCACTAATATTGGTAGTCAGATCCTTAACAGTGGTGGAACAGGCCACAATACTGTTCGTCGATACAGCTTAGCTCATGTGATTATCTCAATATACATATACAAAAATGTCAATACCTGACCAGAAGGACTAAGCTGCAGACCTTCAAAACACTGGTGCTCTCTGTCTTGTATGGCCATAAGTTCAACTGTTGGAAAGACACATCAACTCCTTTGGTACCAAATGTCTATGCAAGGTCATAGGATACTGTTGGTATGCCCAAATATCAAGCCAGCGTCTACTCTTTGAAACTGATACAGGGCATATTTGAAAATTAGTCCTTCAGTGCAAACTTTGGTTATATGTGCACATGCCCCGTCTTCCTGAAGTTGACCCTGTTTATGAGGGTTTTAGTGGGTGACATTTCAGAGTGGAGATGATCTTGAGGAGACCACGGTTCTCATGACTAAGGAAAGTCAAGCGTTCATGTTGGGAAATACTTGGGATAGACCAAGTCGCAGCCTGGGAATTCATGTGAAGAGATCCCCACAGTAGCGTGTACAAATTCACACATTAATGCTACTTTGCTTTGTATTCTGTCTGAATAATCGCTCTGATATAATCTTCATATTCACCAATTATCACATTTCAGTATAATTGCATGACATTTCATGCCTTTTCCACTCACTAGCCTATTTTTCAGAGTGTCAGGTGTTTTATTATTTTGTATTATTGCTATTCTTTTAGGATCCGCTTGCCACTTCTACACATTTCCATTAATAAGTGAGAATTCAGAATGAAATTCAATCTTGATTTATGTTTTTGTTTATATATTCTTTTTTTACACTTCTATAATATATATAAAGCCAGAGGTTCATTTCACAAACATATTTTCTGTTTTAGTAATTTATTAAACAGGAATGAATGTAGAAGTGAACACGTGGTCATTTGGGAGAAGGGATCGGGCGCAATTTGGACTAGATAATAGTTCAGCAGGCGCCTAGCCCGGGAAGACGGTTTATATGAAGGGTGCACCTGGTAGTGTGGTGGGCGGGCTTTGCTGCATGTCTGCCTGCTGAGATCGGAATCTGTCCGGGTGGTCGGTGGCTGGGGGAGTGCTGGAGGGACCTTGGGGACCCAGGTCTCTGGGTCTTATCATGGATGACCTAGATGTGTGTGAATTTGTATTTTGTTTGTGTGTGTTCATTGTTTTCTGTTATGTTGTCCCTATTGGAGCTCTGTCTTGATTCCCCACCCCCCAAAAAAATAGGAAAAGTTGGGATTGGGCCTGAGTATATACATAAACACATAATAATTACAAACGCGGATATAAAAGCATGCAATATCTAGTATGGAGTGATAAATAAGCAGTTGGAAATTAATAATAGACTAAACATATTTAATTTTACTCTGTATTTATTTAATTAAACTCTAGCGGCAAAATGTTATATATGAGCTCAGTGTGTGATACGTATTATTAGATTAAAATACAATAATATAACAAAAATAATTGGGTAAGTGCCAGAGTACATACATACATACATACATACATACATACATACATACTCATTATCATACTAGACGTGGAGGTCATCAGTCCATCTAGCTGTTAGCTTGTTCATACATAATATACCGAGCAAATAACACACTTAGGGGTCGTCGTACACAACACCCAACCACTTCAGGAATCTCTTTGTTATTTCACCAATATTACCTCTGGAGCTAGAGAGATCAGTCTGTGTAAATTCACCAGTGGGTAGATTTACCACGATTAACAACATTTCGCACACAAATACAAGAACAGGCAACATTTGATATAATGAATCTTACAAGACTAATTTTAGTATCAAATGATATGTCGAACAGGTTGGGAAAGAGGTATCCTGACCAAGATTCGAGTCCTGATCAAGATACCTCTCTCCTAATTTTAGTATGTTTAACTCGTATGACATCGGGATAATATAATACGTGTCCAGCTCAGGGAGAGTTTGTATACTATTCTTGCATAATTAATGTTCTGTCAGCATACTGAGAGCAGTTGCTTCCCAAGAGTTGGCGCCCTGTCATTAATATATGTCGGGGTAATGTATTATGTTCAGTGGCGGACTGGGTCAAAAATGTCTACAGGGAAAACTTGTTAAAGGGCCCCCACAAAAGGGTTCAAAGGGGCTCACTCATGGGCCCTAGAAGGGTGGGGTGGCGAGCGAAGCGAGCCTAATCAGCTGGGGGGTTCGGGTTGGCGCTGTAAGCCCCTCTCCATATTTGTTTTGAAATACGAGCAATTCTTGGATTATTTTGAAGCCATATGCAAAGCTATATTGAGGTATGTGTAACAATACACAATTATATATATATATATATCCCATCCTTCACACTTTCCCAAGCTACACCTTTGAATTGGCTTACTCCTTTAACCCTTCCTACCCGGCCTGTCTTACCTAAGGACGGTCGCCCGTACCCGGGCGAAATGGCTGAAAAACGTCTAGACCTAGGCTACCGTATTTATGTTTATTTTCACTGCTAGAACTTTCCCACTCATCTATAATCGTAGTGTGGTTTTCAATCTGTATTTTGGCATTGAGTAGAGCTCTGTAAGTCAACTGGTTCAGTTGTGATGACGATTTCAGTGGAGCAAATATTGCAGAGATGTTGCCAATATGGGGGCTTTTCAGACACTAATTTCGTCTGATGTCAGAACAATAATATTGAAGAGTCTTCTCCTTCTTGTTTTCGGAGGTGCAGTGACGCAACGCTTGGGTTTGTTGACATACGTCGTACGCACGGCGTTCAGACCAAGCTTAATTAGGCTATTAAGCTGCCTTCTTAGGTAAGGACGGCCGGGTAGCGGCCCTTCTGCAGAGCTGTCCTTACCTAAGGTAGCCCGGGTAGGAAGGGTTAAGAAGAATATCTAGAGAATTGGAGGAACAGAGGAGTATGAGGTAAATCCCCCTCCACAGGGGGATTTGAACTCAGGACCACACAGTTACAAGACTGGAACTCTACCACGAGACAAAGAGGTAACCCATTTGCTGAACGATTTCAGTTTACTGATATATTTGACAACAGTTTTAGCTATATTACAGCACCACCTACCCATCATTCCTCACATTCTTCTTCCACTTCCATACTCTCGAATTCACGTCCAGCTCATAGGAATCAAAATATAATTAAATGTCTGTGCTATGTCGGGTTATAATAATTTATAACTTGTGATATAGTCTGTATAACGATCCAATTAAGGACTGATTGACCTTGATAAAACTTGACAGAGTCACATCGAGCGTATTCTTAATCACATATAAGGGTATTCAATTATGATAATACAGAACTCAATGACAACACAAACATGAACATATAAATGGTTTTATTATTATAAGTGTATAAGTTGGGACGAAGTGGATCGTCTGATCATAATAGTATCAATCTCCAGGTTACGGATATAGATTCGCAATCCTGGGTGTCTTCTAAATTGTAATAATACAATATAGAGACTCAAGTACATAGATACAGGAACTGCTCAATAGAAAGAGTCCTGAATAACTTGGGCAAATGGCAAATACACAACAAAGATATAAACATATAATAATGACAAGCCCTAAACACAATAATTAATGAAGGTCGAGCATCTTCCGTGAAGAAATAATAAGATAATTCAACAGTGAATATACTCTAAAGGAGAAATGGGAAGAATTGAGGGTAAGTAAACAAACGCGCAGGTAGGCAGGTGAGTCACACGGTAGAACAAGGTGTGTTCGATACTGAGCCGCGTATACTAAAGTGACCTTGTAGAAAGGTAAACAGGTCAGGTCATCTGCAGGACTGCGGTGGTGGGAATTTAATATTTAATAGTGGCCCCTCCATCATTGACGATGTTGCCTATTAGTATAATAGTCTCCATTCAACACCCACGTCAGTCGTTTGAATCAACCGCCGCGGGGAAGAAAAAGAGTCATCTTCATAAGTGCAATGCTACTTCTCTTATGGTGTCGTCATAGATTGGGTACCCACTACGAAAACACTTTCGTATAAAATCAGAGAAGAAAAAAGGAAACAATTTCCTACTTAATACTGTTTAAAACAAGCTTCCCACATTCGGTAGATTTCTTGCGTTGTGGTTTCTTGCCAAGCGCATCATTCTTCCTTCTCTTCCCCGCGGGCGAACAGTCAACACGTGAGCCCCGCGCTCGGCTTCATTCGACATTCGCTCTATTCTAGTGAGTCTTTACTCATTTGTATATATCTGAGTTGTAGTGAACAAGGTTTAGATTAGCTAGCACGGGTTGTGTTGTTGTTTGCCCACAGGAAGTGTTAAATTAGGGTACATTGCAGGCGCTGACATGTTGTGTTCAGGACTGACGCCACTTGTGTGTTTCCTCTTGTCTCTATGCACCTTAGTTTTTGCTTTTCCTTAGCTAGGAGGCTTTCATCTTCACGAGCTGTTCTACAGTCCAGTATTTGGGCCTAGGGGCCTTGTATTTTTTCATTTTAGCAGACGCGCCAGTTCAAGGATTGTCACACGTGGTGTGGGATCTTCTGGCGTTCGAGCCTGCTTGGAGGCCCCGTGCGGGGGCTTCATCTGCTTCGTGAAGCTCGAGGAGTTCTTCAAGAGTGAGTTTCATCCTACGTGAAGATTCGTTACCTCGTGACAAGCCTTTAGGGACTCTGTTTTGTTAGGGGTATTTGTCTTTTTCTCTAATATGTGATTTATTATGTGCCCCCCTTTTCTTGTGCTCCCCGATTGTTAGTGTTGCCACTTTCCGGGAAGTCAAGGAGACGTCCTTACTTCAGGGCTTTTGTCTGGGAGGAGTGGTTTTCGCTCTGGCCGGTGCCCGCTGCCGAGTGTTTTCCTGTTGTTGACCCGCCGGACCTTAGTACTGCGGCCTGAGGTCTTAGGCCGGCGTGCCGGCGTGTGGTCTTTCCCTGTTTTTCCCTGTTCTTGTGCTGTTTGAGGTAGTGTGCCGCTACCCCTCCTTACGGCGGTCCTGCATGGCCGGCGGAAGGAGACGTATCTTTCCGATATGGTTTCGGCGAGCCTGTTGGCCTTCCAGTTTACCCCATCAGGCGGCGGCTCAGTGTGTAGACTTACCGGCGGCTGCTAGCGATTGTAAGTAATAGCACGCAGATAACCTCTGAGTCTTTGGCTTATGAACCTATGACCCATGTCACAAGTAGGCAACCCGACGTGAAGCCTCTCCTCATGATTGAAAAGGGCTTGAGGAGGGAGACTTTCACAACCTCTTAGGGGTCAGGAAAAGGGTTGAGGCAGTGGCCTACCCTTTTCTCTAGCTCTGGGAGTATAGGATGTTAAAACCTTTCAGGTTATCCTTATGAGCATTGATTCCTGGAAAATTTCAATTTCCAGATCCCGTCTACATTTCGGACAACTACGGATGAGCCGTTCCCGCCGGGGAGGGGAGTCTCTGTAATCATACCTTTGCTTTCAATTTGCTCTATGCCGACATGCCTTCTCGTACCGGTAGCAGCGCACAGGCTGTGTATACGGTGTGTAAACTTGTTTAGACAGATCCTCTTTTTTATGGACATCTCACAAATGCCCAGTATGTTCTGGCTTGTTTGAGGAATGGGTGGCAAGCCAAGATATGTCCTGCTTATTAACCCTCTCACATCCTTATAACAAAGAGGTTGCCAGATTAGCAATAAGAAATAGATTACTCTCACTCTTATAATTACCTCTCTGAAATTAGTTTTCTGCCCACAGCTAACTCAAAGACAACTGCAGATGTTGAAGTAAATAAACTAAAGGTTTATAAATACCCCGGACAGTAACAAACACTTTAAAGTATCCCTAATTGGCTCAAAAATTGCGTCAGGACGTGAGAGGGTTAACTTTAATTGAAATAAAGAACAAATTTGCAGCTTACGCTTCTAGAGTAGCTGACGTAGAGTAATTTTGCGATAACGCGGAATTACTGAGGGTGGTTAAATTATATTCTTTTGACAAAGTCTCAGTCTCTCAGACATAAACCCCCCCGGTACCAGTCATGAATCTTGCTTCTCCCCAATCTTCTACGACCTCCACACAGAGCTCCCTCCCCGCTCCAAGAGGAGTCGCTCAGAGTCGCCGGAATGCATCTATCCAACCCAGCCGGGAACACCTGAGGCCCGTGGTCAGAGGTCTTCCAGCCTGGAATTCCTACCAGACAAAATACGAAAACTATCTAGCCCCCTGCGTAGGGAGGGAGTAGCAATACATAGTCTTAACTCTAGCTCCCAAATGTGCGAAGCCGAGGCGCAGCCAGTAGCATCGACGTCCGCCTCGGAGACGCCGGAGGTTTTCCCCGGTCTCATCGAGGCGGATGCCGCGTGATCACAGTCTGCGATGAGGGTTAGAAAGTCAGTGAAGGTTAGGCTCCAAGTTAAAAAAAAAAAAGTTACTTTACGAATAACAGACTGGGGCGAGAGTCTTCTCTGACGCCGGAGACCCAGAGTTCTAATGCCAATGAAAGTTATAATCTGCATACAGGAGTTGTAAAAACAAGAGTACCTCATTCTTTTACCACCACACAGGCGGCCACGACAAAAGGGTCTTACGCCGACGTAGGCCAAAGTCCGAAGCGACAGACCGTTCAGCCGGCCCATAAGAACGCAGTCCCAAGAGACACAGTTCTTCATCCTTCTAAGGTAATAAGTAAGCCGCCGGGGTCACAAGACCAAAAGTCTCCGGCGAATAGCCCGAGCATGGCATCTCAAACTAGTAGTAGTCAGGTACTAGACACAAACTCCTGGATACAAGGTGAGGGGCAACAGTTGAGTGAGAAAAGGCCAAAGTCTCTCAAATGGCCTAAACCTCCATGTTTTACTTCCAAACAATTGGATGATTTATTGCATAGGGTGATCCAACAATGTGCCATAAGACGCCACGAAGTCCCTCCACAAGCAGCGGGACCTCCGCCGGTAAATTCTGTGCTCTCCCTCTCAAAAGATAGCGAGGTTTTGCTTAATACCTCTGTTTCCACAGCTGGGTCATTGCCAGAACAAGTGTCCATCCGCCCTTTGTCTCCTGCCAAAATTAATGTTATAAAGGAACCCGATATTATCGTGGTTCCGACGTCTTCTAACGTAGCTTTCCCCGCCGCCGGTAAGCAGGGCCAAGGCTTACCGTTGGACAATCAGTTGCGATCCCGTAAAGGAAGTGATCCACTATCAACGCGAAATGTTTCTAGTAGTTCTTTACACAAAGATAAGCTCGTCTCTGACACTTATAATGTCTTCCGGGGGAAGGAAGGACACTAGTTCTGGCTCATGGCCAAGGAATATATATACCGGGTATATATATATATATATATATATTTATTTATGCCTCCTTTACTTTTCCAAGTCAGCAGTAACTTATAAGTATTTATTATTTCATTATTTTATGACATTTGTTGTCCTATTCTCTTGTACCGACCTTGTGCTTGTTCCCCGCTTGATATTTAGTCGTGGCACCTACTAAGTGGGGATAAAGATGAAAACTATAAATCAAGTAATTATGTTCGAGAAAAAAATAAAAATTAAAAAAATACACAACCCCCCTGGGCCTGAACTGTCATTACTTGTTTTATGTTACGGCTTTGGCCGTTGGATGTATTTCACAAACTAAGTACCGGTAGTTATCACCTCTCATGGAAATGTTACAGAAAGTGTTAACTCCGAGAGCCTCCCGGAATCCAGCTGGGCTAAAACAACAGTCCCTGGCTTCTGTAATGCAGGTACAGATGGCTAAAAGAGTTCCCATAGGCACTGTTCATCACGCAACGAATGAACTGTACATTTAATATTGATATTATATATTTTTCGTAGTAGGTGGTTTGGTCTATATTGTTTGTGTGTAATACTATGATAAACAGTCATCCTCAACACAGGCAGACAGAAGAGCCATGTACATGTGGGTTTAGGGAACCAGTGTCTTGAACCAACAGTACCAAATTGTTTGCAACCAATTTTTGTAGTGGCTTTTTTTAATAAACTTGAGGCTGGAGGTTGGCGAGATAACGGTGAAAGCACTAGCTGCCCGGCCAACATTATATTTTATACACCAGAGATGTGTCAGTTAATACACTTAGTCACTTACATACAGTTCCAGCTAATACAAACATTGTTTTATGTATACTAGTTTCGTTCTTCTGAGTGTAGACATGACAACCATAATAATATATTTTAGTCTAACAAATCGATTAGTAATATCTGTTCTTGTGCATGTAATTTATATGTGCATGTACAGTTACCCACATAAAACGTGTTCCTCGTCGTGATTTTACGTATGCAAGTAAAATAGTATGAATGAATTGTGAGTGTGGTTTCTTCTAATTATCAGTTGATTAACCACACGAGTTAACCACTGCATAAGAAACTACACTCGTAATTCAATCATGCGCCTTATATTTCTATGCATATGAGGAGCATAACTTACGTGAGCAATTGTACATCCAAGTAAGAATTATAAAAGTTGCCTAGCAACAGCTGAATCAGGTGATGGCTATATACAACATGCACCTATTAAGAGGCTATCACACTTGTCATTATTTCCGTGGTTTTTCGTGTCATTTCCGTGGTCTTGTCGACAATCCACGCTGTCTCAAAACAAGTTGATAGATTGTCGTTTAAACACGGAAATGATCAGAGCAACAACAGCTTAGTCAACATTATATTTGGTTATATAATGCACCATCAATAATGTCTGTCAGATGTGGCAATATGGTGGTAATGTCAACCTGCTGTTGCAATTTAGTAGTAATGTCTGCCAGATGTTAAAAGGTGGTATTAATGTCTGCCAGATATTGAAATATGTACTAATGTTTGCCGAATGTTATATTACAGTATGCTTGTCCGCCTCATGGAAAATGGTAGTAATGTTTGACAGATGTTGGAATAAAGTAGTAGTGTCCACTAAATTGTTGAAATAAGGCAGCAATGTATGTCTGATGTTGTAATAAGGTGGTAATGTCTGCCATATGTAGAAATCTGGCAATTGCATAGCATAATGTCATAACGTCTGCCAGATGTTCAAATATGGCAAAGCCATAACAATGTCATCCAAGTTTCACCTAACCTACCCTAATGTAATATAATCCAACCGACCTACATAATTATAAGAAATACAGTGCACAGAGGTGATATGGTGTTATTGTAAGGTGTCAGTCAAACGAATCTTGATGCTTTTTTACCCAATGACATAACTAGGTTGAATATAAACAGACACAGATGCTCGGAACAGTCCTTTTAGCACTGATCCATGATCATACCATAATGGTTACTGAGTCTCCTAAGATATTTCTGGCCAGTTAACCTTCGGTAATGAGCAGCCTAAACAGGTTGTTAAAGCGGGTTAATACGGCCGGGTAGTGGTAAACAATGTCGCTGGAGGTTAAGCCAGACCTTCCATCCATTACTGTTGTGGTGGCCGAGAATACGTCAGGCCGGTTGGCTACATGGGTGAGCGAGCAAGATTTTCGCCTCATTGAAATTATGATTGTTTTTAATAGTAATCTTGTAATTCAAAAATAAAAACATCAGAACAAGCCATGCAAAACCACACACCCGTCATGTCACTATCGTGATTACTAAGCTTTAACTTAATAGTAATACTGGAATATACTTAATAATTTGAGGTAGTTATATAAAATTATCTAATTGTATAATAATATAAACGATAATCGGCTGTTAGGTAAAATACTTCTTACACTGTTAATAATGACATACTATATAGTACAATTATTATATATACTGTAATTGTGTTTAAGTGTGTGGGGAAATGTTGAGGTATGGTGGGGAGATAGTGATCGAATGGGTATGAAAAATGTGCAAACTAGCATGGGAGAAGGGGAATGCACCCGATGACTGGAAGACTGGCATAATAGTCACCCTATATAAGGGCAAAGGGGAGAGAGGAGTGTTTGGTAACCACCGAGGAATATGTCTTCTAAGCGTAGTAGGGAAGGTGTACAGTAGGGTAGTGATTGAGAGAATGAGAGTGAGAACGGAGAAATGGATAGGCGACGAGCAGGGAGGTTTTAGGAAGGGAAGAGGATGTGTAGATCAGATTCTTACCCTGAATTTTGTTGGGAGAAATATCTGGAGAAGCAACAAAAGGTGTATGTTGCCTTTATGGACTTGGAGAAGGCCTATGACAGAGTGGATAGAGAAGGCATGTGGAAAGTACTTAGAATATACGGAGTAGATGGCAAGTTGCTGAAAGCAGTGAAGAGCATGTATGAGGGTGCAAAGGCGGCAGTACGTGTGGAGAACGAGCAGAGCGAGTTCTTTGACCTGATTGTTGGGTTGAAAAAGGGGTGTGTGATGTCTCCGTGGTTGTTTACTGTATATATGGATGGAGTCATGAAAGAAATACTTGGAAGAGCAGTGGATGTTGGTGTATCGCTGAAAAGGGAGGGAAATGAATGGAAGCTGCCCATACTTCTGTTTGCGGATGATACAGTTCTGATGAGCGATAATGAATGGGAGCTGCAGGGTTTGGTAAATGAGTTTGGAACAGTGTGCGAAAAACGGAATTTGAAGGTAAATGCGGGGAAGAGCAAGGTTATGGTCTTCGAAAGGGGTGAAGTCACAAAGTGTGAGGTGAAGTTGAACGGTCAGGCTATGGAGATCGTCAGCTCTTTTAAGTATCTGGGCAGTGTGTTGAGTAAAGATGGGACTGTGGATGAGGAGGTGCGGGAGAGGGTGCAACAGGGGAAGAGGGTTGTAGGAACGTTGAAAGCAGTAACAAGTAATAGGGTGGTCAGTATGGAAGTGAAGAAGTCCTTGCATGACAGTGTGGTAATCCCGACACTGACTTACGGAAGCGAAGCATGGACGTTGGTTGAGAGATTCAGACCAAGAGTGAGAGCAGTGGAAATGAATTACTTAAGAAGTGCGTGCGGAGTTACATGGAGGGATAGACAGACTAATGAGGAAGTAAGAAGGAGGTGTGATGTGGAGGTATAATGTGCTGGCAATAGATAGATAGATAGAAGAATATATCCATAGTAAAGTTACCTATATGATAATACAGTGTATCCATCAATTAATCTTGTTAGGACTGCACAGTTTCCGAAACATTAATAATTCCTTGTAACCTTCTCTTTCTCTCTCATTCTGTTTCTCTTTCTCTGGCATGCGGAGGGAAGCCGATTAATTCAAAAGTGGTGTTTGGATAAGATATCTTGTGTTTCAGCAAAACAGACACAACATTTACATAGCAGTTAGTTGGGTTTTCACTGCAACTTTCACAAACATGTCACAGAAAGGAGAAGGATCAGTTGGGAAGGCTTAGTGTTTTGAAACATACATTAAAATGTTTCATTTACAAGGGACTTCTGAATTTCCAAAGCACTACTACCCGATCCCTCAACTTCACCTCCATCCCTTGGAACCAATAGGATTATTTCCAAGAGGGTAACTGAAGTAAGTAAGGTTGAGGAGGGCGATCACGTCCTACATAATATTCAGCTATATAAGGCAATGCATTAAAGACAAATCAAATAGTTATTAACCCCCTTCTCTACCGGCAACATCCTATTAGATATATTCTAGCTATATTAAAACGATGTTGTGTAATTTAAGGAGGATCTGTGGTAGTAAAAAGGGTTAAACAAAATAGTTCGAAGCTTTTTAATTGCTAGAGGCCCTTTGTAAACTTAATTAAATCGTCTATTAGTGACCAGAATAGGTAGTTGTACGTCACCGGTACTGAAAGGGTTAACATTAAAAGCCCAGACCTAATTGATACCATGGTAAAAGCACAGGGGAGTAACATCTGCTTGTTGTATAGTTAAAGTTTACCCATTGTTGACGCTTGAGTTTGGAATTCCAAGCAACAAAAGAAGTTTTGCTAGAAGCATCTCTCATCTTTACAACGGTGTTTTTTTGACAAGCAAATCAACAGCGACAAAATTGTGTGTGTCGCGCTGAATGCTTTGGTCTTTTCAATCACAAGGTCCAAGACTTCGTGGCAATAGACACATTTATTAGAACCATTTTTCTTGTTCAGCTCACAGGTGTTATTGGTGGCAGACAAATTATATATAATATCTAATACACGTTGCGTTGTAGTTATGATATTTTTTTCATCTGAAGTTAAGTATATTATTCACTTGATCATCATATTTAATGGGTGATATGCTTAACCCCTTCTATACAGGCAATATATTTATATTTCATTCTAGCTATATTTAGACGATTTTCTGCAGTTTAGAAAGGATCAGTGGTAGTAAAAGTAATTAAGTGTAATCATTTGAAGCATGTTAACCCCTTCAGTACCGGCAATGTCCTTTTAACTTTATTCTGGCTATTAGAAACAAGTTTATTCAGTTTAATAAGAGCCTCCAGCAATGATCAGGCTTCGAACTATATCACATAACCATTTATACTACAATAGATCTTTCTTAAACTGCACAGAATCGTCTAAATATAGAGATAATCAAATCGTCTAATAGTAGCCAGAATGAAGTTAAAAGGACGGCACCGGTACTGAAAGAGTTAAGTGGTCTTACTGATGAGATGACTAATATCCAGAGTTCAAATACAGATTTTTTAGAAACAGATATTATAGAGATTGACTTTGTCCTGACGTAAGGGGAGATTTATATTTTGTGTTCTCTGTGGATGAGGGAGACACAAGACAAAACTGCCTGTGACGAGTACCTCCCCCATAGTTGGAAGTGATAAGGCCAAAATCAAGAAATGTTCGAGCGAAAATGTCTGGACACACGGAGTTTGAAGCAATTTAAGTCATAGAATGAGGGAAAGATGAATTCAGGGAGAGTTCCCGAGCTCAGATGATGAATAGAAAAAATATGGGGAGTATCGTTTCACTCCTGAGTTGAAGAATTGCACAGAGTAGGGATTGGATTGTGTTGCAAAACGGGTACTACGTACCCTACGTAGAGGAGGTGGTATACACTGAGATAGCTCTGAGGAACACTGATTATTGCAGTAGTGTTAGAATAGCGAGTGATGCAACATTGTGGTAAAGAGAGAGAAATTGCAGGTTGTCGTTGAGTGGACGGGAGTTAATGATAGGAAAGGCTTTCCTTTCTACTTTGTCTAGAAGTGCTCTGTGAGAGGATCCTCACCACACATGTGAACAATACTCAATACAAGGACGCACTGTGCCCCTGTACAGAGCAAGAAGCTGTGCAGGTGTAAATAACCCCTTGAGGTTGTTCAGCACACCCAGCTTCTAGGAGGCCACCCTAGCAAGAGTGATAATATGGTCCTGCCAAGAGAGAGCAGAAGACAAAGAGACATCGATAATACAGAGAGATGAAGATTAATCTGTTTTGTATTTACTTGTATATTTTGTATTTGTAGTTTCCTCCCAAGATCTTCATTAAGCTTACACAATACCCCCAAAACCTTCTTGTTGATACATGTGTACCCTTTTCGGTATAACCATGTGTAACACGCATATCACACTCAAATATATATGCAAGTAAACTAGACTCAATCATTTAATATGCCCACCTTTTGTTCCATCAGCATTATATGAAGGACTGAAAGTATCAATATATGTATGTATTATAACCCAGAATATGTAATCCATTATAACCCATTAACCCTTTAGTAAACCACATATATCACTACACATTAAATATTCACTAAGGCAATCTCATCACAGAGATATAACTATATAAAGTGTTTATACTTACAAAGTATCATCAACTCAATGTAAACATATCTACTCTTAGACACCACAAAATGCTAGTTTAAGCACCACAGAGTGCCACTGCTATGCATACAAAGTCAACACAGAGCGTCAACAATACACAACTCAAGTCAACACATAACCCAGTTAATGAAAGGTGTGTCAGCAAACACACCCTACCTCTAGCATAAGAGATATATTAACACTCACTTCACTCCACACCTTGGGTAAGACAAGATACTCTGCCCTAAGACTACTCTATCATTCACTTTGGTTAGGACCAGACACTCTGCCCTAAGACACTTCACTCTACACCAGACACTGACACAGGGAAGGTTACTCCATATATCCTCTCCTGCTAGTCAACCCCTTCCCCTTCACTTAATTCTGGATAGACTAAGATTGACACATAATCTAAGTCAGAGACTTTTAGCAACACTTACCTTTAAGTCTATTTATCCTTATCAATAACTCCAATATATAACCACTTAGGAGTCTTATATAACTGTTCTATTATTAAAGCTAAATATATAACCATCTTTATTTACTCCTTATTGATATTGAATAACCCCTGAAACTTACGCACTCTACACATGTCCTGACCAAAGGCCGGTTCCTCCTACATTATAGGCTCGCCAAGAGCTTGCCAATAAATACAAATGAGACCTAAACGGCGAGCTGTGTGTAGTGAACACCACAGTTCTGGGCGGCAATATTAGGCTCCATCCCTGCCTATAATTGTCATTTTACGATAAATATAGTTTTTACTTATTCATATGCTCCTATTTTACCTCTAATATGAAGATAGTATCCTGTAGCAACAATAAAACAAGTGGGAATAACGTTTTTATGGTCAAAATCGCGAATTATATTCGGCTGCTCCATTGATGAGTTGTGAGCCAGCAGTGATGTACACCCTCTCTCTCTGGAGCCTACAGCCACACTGAACTTCCCCTCCCTCATTCTCTCCACTCCATACGCTCGGTAGCAACAACACCACACCCTAGAACCAGGTTGCAGATATTAGCTTTAATTGATGGGGGGGGGGGGGTATTGACACATGTGGATAAGTGATATGAGGTATGGAGGAACAAAATAAAAATAAAGGTGAAAGCAAATCAGTGCTGCAATTAGTATTTTACAATGTAGTAATAGTCAAGATATGTTGCATTACTGAACGTGACCGTGCTATAAATAAACCTTCTAATAATACAAATATGCAATAATTGTTTTTCTGGCGAGTAGTTGAAGCTTGCTGACAGAAAACAGCTGGGAGAGAGGGTGTGTGTTGATTGGCTATGCAGGCTCGTGACGTAAAGTATTAACGGAGACCGGGAGAATTTGAAGACAGTAAACAAACCCATATAAGTATAGGTGGGATGATACCCTCTGTGACATTTATTCATTAATAATGGCAAACTGTGT
Organism: Paralithodes platypus; assembly: GCA_032716605.1. Taxonomy (NCBI): domain Eukaryota; kingdom Metazoa; phylum Arthropoda; class Malacostraca; order Decapoda; family Lithodidae; genus Paralithodes; species Paralithodes platypus. Next base: position 30,053,591 of record CM064512.1, read on the forward strand.
GACTGTATGGTATAATAATCTTTCTAGGGCACCAGTGAATTATGCCAAAGCTCACTCAAAGCAATACAGTGAGAATATTTTGATGAATTTAGTTTTACTTGAAGCCAGACCAGACGTATTTTTGAGAAGCATCCTGGATTGTTGTTGATGTGTTTATTTTATACTAGCCCTCTGGGCCAGGGCCCTCACAAGGCTAGTGTTCGGTGAGGAGGTGCAAAGTCAAGTCATGTAATTGTCAGTAGTCAGATATCATCATAAAGTTAGGTGGCTTTCAGGAATTGTCTAATTGGAGTGATATGGCCTACATGCATTTGGTCCGAGCATCATAACCTGGTGCTAGTTTATACCAACTACATCTTTAAGTATTCCTTTGCAGGCTTTGCTTTGGGTATTAGAACTGTTCTTAAAAATAAGTACATAATATCCTAACATACTGTACTATTATAGGGCCTAGGCCTATTTACAAACTCCAAAAAGGCCTACGTGACATATCTAGTTGAATAATCAGGTCTCCCCCAATCCATTTAGTAGGCTAGATATTAACATAACCTAGAACTAATTTTACCATTGGGTAATGTATTTTACCCTAATTACATTTTGTAATGCTATATTAGCTCATAATGAGGTGTAAGTGTATCATGATGTTGGGTATCGAACGTTGCCATATAAGCCTATTCCTGATCCAATTTTCAGCCATCTTGGCCTGTTGGTGCATCTTTTCTACATATTTCAAAATATTGCTTTTCGCAGGCAAGTCGCACCTCCCTTACAGAATCTTCCCATGGTCATGTCTCAGCCCCAGGGTAAAGTTAACACTGATACACCAAGATTGCCCTGGGTTAGCTAATGCTGATTAAGATGCAGTATAATTGCACCAGGCTATCCTGGTAGAGACGCCCCACCTCCATTCCTATACTCGCAGGGGATCCATGCAACTCAAACGAATGAGTGGCTGGGGGCAGACAATCATTCGCTTGGTTTGCATGGATCCATTGTGAGGATAGGAATGTGGGAGAGGCTTCTTGGGCCAGTTTAGCCTGAGGCCTTTAGTTGAACTGGTTTTATGGTTAAGGTGACATTATGTTAAGTAAAGCAACTGTTATTTGTGCAGAGTTTGATTCAGTCATTGATTAATAAAAAACCTATTGCGCAAAATTTGTCTTATTTTCAACTAAGATACAATGACTATCTATTTGGAAAAGTATAGTCCATAATTTTGAATGAAGGGTAACCCTTCTAGTATGCAAATATACCACTTAATCGAAAGTGCACGTCAGTTATAATATTTAGCATCGATATAACTAAAGCGTGGTTCACACATAGCCGAGTCGGTGCCCGAGTCCAACACGAGTGATGAAATTTTCCTATTCGGCAATGACTCGTCAATACTCTTCAACACTCGTGTATACTCGTGTATACTCTTTGATGACTCGACACACTCGTGGATACTCGCCACGGGGTCCAAAACAAGTGGTAGTGGTGGATAAAGTGGTAGTGGTAGATAAAGTGGTAGTGGTAGTGGTGAATAAAGTGGTAGTGGTGGATAAAGTGTTAGTTTTGGACAAAATGTTAGTGGTGGATAAAGTGGTAGCTGTGGATTAAGTGGTAGTGTTAGATAAAGTGATAGTGGTAGACCAAAGTATGTATCAGCTACAGACATTTTGACTAACTGCTTATAATAAAGAATTGTTGAAGGAGAGGGAGGGTGGATAGGTCCATGATGTCGCCAATTTCCCACAATGCACCTCGGTAAACATTGCGTTCAGCGCCTCTATCGGCCACTGTAGGCATTTATTGGTAGGGAGAATTGACCTGGGACTCAAGAGGATTAATTGTGTAATATATTTTAAAACTAAATTTCATATTTACATAATATATATATTATATATATATTATCATTAATAATAAGGTTACTAGGAAAAGAAGCATCCCCATTTTGATCAATTTATTTTCAAACTTGCAATATTTCGGACGGTCGTCCATCATCAGGCTCTACACACGTGATCCTATAAATTAATGAATTCACATATTTTTAAATTCAGCATAGGAAGGATCTAAAATGTATCTATTAAAATATTTAACACAAACTTACGAAAGAAGGTTATATAAAGGTAACTGACAAAGTTAAAGTTATTAAGAAATTTTACAAAAATATGAAAAGAATATTATAGCAACAATACCTTCACCTCGCCATGACAGCAGTCAGACTGAGACAAAGGTTGTGAAATCAGGCACCACCATATGACGGTCACATCAAAAAAGAAACAACAAAGTATTGTTCCCATGAACCCCGAATGTACTGCTAAAATGAAGCACGCATTTGAGTCCAAACCCGAATTAACGTACCAAAACATGAAACATGTAAACACAAGGCAAATATCATATAACATTAAATTTGCGAATTCAATTCGGGTGTCAATGAAGCTGACACTGCAAACCCAAATCGATGTATAGAAACAAAGAGTGAAACAATTAATCACACAATACATACAGAAAGAATATACACAATTTATGAATTCAGTTCGGGTTTCAACGAATTTATGATTTTCTCCCCTAAAAAAGTATCCTGTTCGTTATTAAATCTACCTAAAATGCTAAAATCTTTATCTGAGAAGGGATGATCCTGCTCATGGGATTGATTTCTTATAGCAGAAAATGACATTTTATTTAATAATTTACCTATACGATTGATCAACATGGGGATGCTTCTTTTCCTAGTAACCTTATTTTTAATGGAAATAAGATACCCTGGCGGACAACTGCACGATATCATATATGTAATTATATATATATATATATATTATATATATATATAATATATATATATATATATATATATATATATATATATATATATATATATAGGGGTACATTGTAGGCACCAATCGAACAGGGCTATCCCGAAAAGAAGCTGTAGGCATTTGATAAGGAGTCGCTGGAACTCTTGTTTCATTTGCTTGGCCTCTCTTACTGATTCCCTTTGTGCCTCACTTACACTGGGAGTAGTCCTGCCTGCTCTCACAAACAACTCCTCCTCCTATCTACTTCACTACACTTAACATGCACACCACACTTTCTCCTTCCCCAAAAAAACAAAACAAATATGATGATGAACACACACCAAGCCTCGGAGTCCCCCAGGGGGGGGGGGGGGGGGAATCACTAATGCCCCCATACCCGCCCGACCTTCCCCTGACGACCCCTTTAAATGCTATGGACCACGGCCTGTCACTCTAACTATCAACTTTTGCAATACTTTTCCTCACTGAAATCCAGGTGTCTGAGGCAACTGCCAGCAGCCCCTTCTCTGTATCCTCCTACTTTCGCTATCTAGTTTCAAAGCCAAAGGCGGATGTTGTGCATATGTGCACAACAAATTCACTTGCTCTCGTGTTCCCGAATTCTCAACTTTATGGCTCAAACTATCCTGTCATTCTCATACTAAATATTTATGTCCTGTCTATCTTTCCCCTAACTCTACCGACTCTCCCAAATTGTTTGACTATCTAAACTCTAAAGTGGAACACATTCTATCCATCTCTTCCTTCTCGAAAATCTCCATCTTAGGAGATTTCAACGTTCACCACTGCCAATGGCTCTCCTCTCATACTAATGACCAACCTGGTGAAAAAAGCCTACGTCTTTATCAAAGCTGGCCCATGCTAATACAATGTACGTCATCCATGTTGGATCCAACGATGTACAGCGATCCCGGTCGGAAGATTTGCTTTTATAGTACCAGCAGCTATTCAAGTCGTTTAAGGAGAAGTCATCAAGGATCATCGTCTCAGGAATCGTCCCCCGGCTCGGTGTAGAGAGCCGATTTTACAACATAGCCACCAGCACAAATCGTTGTCTAGCAAACCTCTGCAGGAAGGAGAACGTGGGATTCATCGACACCTGGGACAATTTCTACTACGATGACTATTTGTTTTCGGACGATGGAGTTCATCTGAACCAGGTGGGAGCAGCACGTTTTGGGCGTCTTCTCAACGATGCGGTGACGGATTTTCGGAGAAGAAATCGACTCAGCACAGGACAACCAGGAAGGAGGACCGAAGACAGCGAGGACGGCAACCTACAAAGGAATTAAATACTAATCCGTCAAGAACCGCGAATTTGGATAAAGCTCCACCAACACGACCCAAATTCAAAACCGCCAGGGATAACGACCGAGGACCGAGGACAGCCATGAATGTAAATGTAGATCCGACCAGAACCAAAAATTCGATGAAAGAACGTTCTGTTAGTTCTAAAACCGCAACTTTAAAGGTTTTCTATGCAAACGCTCGTAGCATACGCAATAAATTTTCAGATTTAGAGGAACTAGTGTTTACAGAAAATTATGATGTGATTGGCATAACAGAATCTTGGCTCAATACAGAAGATAGAGACTTTTTAGCAGAGTATTCACTTCCTGGTTATGTAATGTTTGAGAACAGCCGAATAAATAAACATGGAGGTGGCGTTTTATTTTATATCAAAGAAAGTCTTAACCCGACCCTCTTGTCAAAACCTCAAATTGTGAATGTCGACACAACTTTTGTGCTAATAAAGAATAATAAAGGTACAAAAATAATACTTGCGTTAATATACAGACCTCCAGCTCAATCAGTGCAAACTGACCGAAAAATTTACGAACAAATTGCAGATGTAAGTAACTCACAAGATACCGTAATTTTTGGCGACTTTAATTTACCTGTGACCAAGTTGGGCGATACTCTTACTTCACACTCCGGACATGACTTGTATACGAACTTGCAAGAGAGTTCGCTTTATCAATTTGTTCGAACGCCGACCCGTGGTAATAACGTTCTTGACATTGTACTTGCAACAAAAGAAGAATTGATAGAGAATTTGAATGTTGGTGATGAATTCAGTAACAGCGACCATCGTACGATAACTTTCACTTTAAAGTTTACTAGTAACGAACCAAATAGTAGCATCGAAAAAGTCCCTAATTTCAAGAAAGCAAACTTCCATAAACTTAGAGCTATGTTTAAAGAAACTGACTGGAGCTTTTTAATTAACAATAACGACATAAATACATCTTGGCGGTTATTCGAAACCACTTACCTAAAAGCAGTGCAAGACTGCATGCCATCGAAAATACGGCGTCCAGGCCATAATAATAAACCCAAATGGTGGAATAAAGATATTTCAAACTGCCTGCTTGCTAAAAAATTTGCTAATGATAGATTAAAAACCTCACAAAATGAAGAAGAACGGGTGAAATTTGTAGAGCTACGACGCAAAGCCAAAAAGTTAATTAAGCAGAGTAAAAAGACCTTAGAGTTACATATTGCGAATCAAAGTAAAACAAACCCGAAATAATTCTATAGTTATATCAGAAAGAAAAAAGTAGTTACTTCAACTGTTGGACCGTTAGTCGATGAAAATGGAGAATACACCAAAGACGAAGTACAAATGAGTAATGCCCTCAATACCTTCTTTGCATCAGTTTTTACAACAGAAGACCTCAGTGATATCCCTACACCATCGCCGATTCAGATTGATAATTCAGATGTTCTAAGCAATATCACCGTTACAGAGAGAGAAGTATTGAATTGTTTAGATAAACTCAAGGTAAATAAAACGCCAGGACCTGATACAATCTCGCCTAGAGTTCTAAAGGAAGCTAAGGATGAGCTCTCCAAACCACTGACATTACTATTCAATAAATCCTTGCAGTCTGGAACTATGCCTGATCAGTGGAAGCTAGCCAACGTAACACCGATATTAAAAAAGCCAGCAAATCCCTACCCAGTAACTATCGTCCAATTAGCTTAACCTCAGTTGTTTGTAAAATGCTAGAAACGGTCATACGAGACAGACTCGTAAATCACTTAGAGGAAAATAACATACTTAAAGATACTCAACACGGCTTTCGTAAAAAACGTTCCTGTTTAACAAACCTCTTAGACTTCTTCCACGATATCCTCAACCTCTACGATGAGAGTAAAGCTGTAGATATTATATACCTTCATTTTCAAAAGGCCTTTGACAAAGTTCCCCACAAACGTTTACTGCTAAAACTAAAAGCGCATGGAATACAAGACGGTGTGTTGAAATGGATAGAAAATTGGCTCAGCAACAGAAAGCAAAGGGTAGTCATAAACGGTAAGGCATCTAAATGGACCAATGTAAGTAGCGGGGTACCCCAGGGATCGGTACTAGGACCAATTATCTTTCTAATTTACATCAACGACATAGATGAGGGTCTCACCTGTACAATCTCAAAATTTGCTGACGATACAAAAATTGCAAATAGCGTACTCTCAAAAGAACAAGATGACGATATGCAACACAATCTAGATAAATTGTCATGTTGGGCCCAAATTTGGCAAATGAGTTTCAATGCGGATAAATGTAAAGTACTACATGTCGGATACCTAAATGAGAAAGCAAACTATTCGATGAATGGCACTCAGCTTAAGAATGTAAACAGAGAAACCGATCTGGGAGTAGCAATATCGAGTAACCTAAAACCGAGTCAACAATGTTCAGAAGTTGTTAAGAAGGCAAACAAAATAATTGGCTTTATAGGCATGTCATTTGAGCATAAATCCAAAGAAGTTATCCTAACCCTTTACAATTCCTTAGTCCGCCCTCTTCTGGAATACTGCGTTCAATCCTGGTGCCCTTATTACCAAAAAGATATAAACAAGCTAGAACGAGTTCAACGTAGAGTTACCAAAATTATACCTAGCCTAAAGAACAAACCATACGAAGAGCATCTTAGAGAATTAAATCTATTTCCTTTAACCGTGACTTAATTCAAGTGTTCAAAATCATCAAAGGCATCGACAATATGAACTGTAGTAAGTACTTCACTATCGACCAATCTAATTACACGCGGGGAAACGGTTGCAAAATTATTGGTAAATCTTTTAACTCGCACGAATCTAAGAATTTCTTCTTCAATCGAGTTATCAACTTGTGGAATGGGCTTCCCCGAAACGTTATAGACTGCATCACCGTTGATTCATTTAAACTCCGCCTAGACAAATATCTCTCATTAAACCCGCGACTGACTGCGTTTGTAAATGACTAACTTTATTTTATCCCCCCCTCAGTTACTAACCCATCTGTCCTCTACTAACTTCCTAATCCTGCCACGGACATTAGTTCCAGGGCAGTAATTCCCTTTCCAATGTTCCTTTACCCACTCTAAACCACTGTTTGGACACTTGATCCTCAGTGTTTTGGAGGACAAGCAACCTAGAAGTCACTAGACCTGTTGTTGCTTGATTTCCTTTGTACTCCTTTGTACTCCTACTCTCACTCTCCTACTTATGCCTAATATCCTAATCTCTTCTTCTAAAGATGTACTTTCTACCCTCTTTGGGCTTAATACTAAGAAGGCGTATGGCCCGGACGGTGTTCCTCCTGTTGTACTAAAAAACTGTGCTTCCGTGTTGACTCCCTGCCTAGGCAAACTCTTTTGTCTCTGTCTCTCCTCTAGCGTCTTCCCTCCTTGCTGGAAGGTTGCTCTCATTCAACTTGTCCCAAAGAAAGGTGACCGCTCTCACCTCTCCATCTATCGTCCAATTGTTCTCATCTCTTGTATCTCTAAAATGTTTTAAACTATTCTTGCTTCCAAATTTCTTAAGCATATCTCTTCTCATAATCTACTCTCAGATCGCCAGTATGGCTTCCTTAAGGGTCACTCTACCGATGATCTTGATTCACATCCTACTAACACTTGGTCATCCTCCTTTCGGGACTTCGATGAGACCTTTTCTATTGCACTGGACATACAGAATTCATTCGATAGAGTCGGGCACAGATCTTTAATTTCTAAACTACCCTCCTTCGGTTTTTATCCCTCCATCTGTGCCTTTGTCTCTAATTTCCTTTTCAGTCGTTCCATAGCTGCGGTTGTTGACGGCCATCTTCTTCATCCTATCAACTCCGGTGTTCCTCAGGGCTCTGTCCTATTTCCTATTCTCTTTCTAATTATCATAAATCATCTTGTCAACTGTACCTCCAGTCCCATCAATTCATACGCAAACGACTCTACCTTACACTAATCAATTAGTTTTCCAGAATGCGCCAGCCAGCAATCCCTCAAAAACAAATGTAATGAAGCCATACAACACTCATCTTCTGATCTAATTACTATTTCCAATTAGGGCAGAGCAAACCTTGTTGCCTTTAATGCTTCCAAAATACATCTTACTACCCATCCGGAACTCCCAGAGGAGTATCCCTTATTCTTCAACAATACAAAAATCAATCTTTCATCTTCTCTCAATATTCTTGGTGTCTCATTTTCTTTCTTCTCTCACTTGGAAGGGCCATATTACCAGTCTTGCTAAGGCAGCCTCCCAGAAGCTGGGTGTGCTCAACCGCCTCAGGGGGTTCTTTACTCCTGTACAGCTTCTTGCTCTGTACAGGGGCCCAATGCGTCCTTGTATTGAGTATTGTTCACATGTATGGGGAGGATCCTCTCACACTGCACTCCTAGAAAGAGTAGAAAGGAAGACCTTTCGTATCATTAATTCCCGTCCAATCACCAACTCTCTGCAATCTCTCTCTCTTCGCCCCAATGTTGCATCTCTCTTGCTATTCTATCGCTACTACACTAATCAGTGCTCCTCAGAGCTCTCAAAGTGTATACCACCTCCTCTACGTAGGGTACGTGGTACCCGTCTTGCAACACAATCCCACCCCTACTCTGTGCAACTATCCATCCCAAGAGTAAAATATTACTCTCAGTTTGTCTTCTATTCAACAGCTGAGCTCTGAAACTCTCTCCCAGAATCAGTCTTTCCATCCTCCTGACATAAATTACTTCAAACTCCGTGTGTCCAGGCATTTTGGCCCTGTCACTCTTTCAACTATAGTGGAGGCACTCGGTACAGGCAGTTCTGCCTTTTGTTTCCCTCACTCACATAGAGAAAAAAGATAAAAAGAAAAACAAAATATATGTATATATTATATAGTATATATATATATATATATATATATATATATATATATATATATATATATATATGTTAGTAAAGCCAGGTAATAAATTTTCTTTAATACATACGAGGTTGAAAGAAATGGCAATTTCTGCGTTGGAAATGTTATTATTCAAAGTTTCCAGGTCTCTGATGAGTTTTCGCTGGGTTGCAGGAAGTAGATGAAGGAGATGAGCAAAATTCATGGTGGTACAGGTGAAAGAAATTGCCATTTCTTTCAACCTCGTATGTATTAAAGAAAAAAAAAAAAAAAAATATATATATATATATATATATATATATATATATATATATATATATATATATATATATATATATATATATACATTATATACACATATATTGTATACTGTTAGAGGGGAGGCAGTTTGGGAGGATGATAGGAGAGGGAGGGTACCATTAATGGTGAGTGTCTAGTCTAATGAAGCTCCTAATGGTTGGAGGACATAATTATATTAGATGACACACTTACATGCCTGCACGCACTGGTACAATCCTAATCCCATCCACCAATAATGGAACACACATGGACGATGCAAACATAGACTTTGAGGTGTGACTGAGGGTTTACAGACCTGTATGGTAATTCAACTGACAGATGTTCCAGTACAGTATATCTAGGAAATATGTTAAACAAGAATGTCAATGCCAGTACACTAGTATAAGAACATCTGTATTACCTCTTTAGGCTAGACACATTGTTTGTTATTTATGTTGCTCTCCAGGTATGGCATCTTACCTACAGTGTTATTGGGTATATAAATATAAACTTTACAAACATTCAGGCATATACTAATACATCGACAAAGGTGCTGGGTCAAGACCACAATCAGAAGGAAATATTATGGTATACCGTGTGAGTAAAAATGGCCACCTTGTTTGAAATGAAGGTGCACTGTTGTCCCTCCCTAGCCAAGCTGTGTTATTCTAATTTCTAGGCAGCTAATGGGTTATATGTTGCTATCTATAGTTATGTTGATTCACGTGTATATTAGACTCTGCCGCATTGGCCTCTTAATACATTTGAAATATCGGTACCGTCACGTTCACAAAGTGCAACATATGGCCATTTAAGCTTATATGTTTTCCCCACTACAATTATGAGATTATAAGACGTTCGACCCATTAGTCTGTCGATATTAGGATGTTAAGCCCCATTTCTTTGTCAATATTAAGACCTCTCGTACCATTTAGATGTTGACTTTTATCTTGGTGAGCGATAGAGAACCTGTATTTTTGGAGGAAGCGCCCTTCAGTTGGGACATTTTTTACTGAATAATGTACACATCCAACTCAAATGGCTATTTTAATTTTTGTTTAAAGCTTGATAGAAGGCTAAGGAAGAGAAATAAAATAATAACATAATCAATGCATACATAAACATATAAATAACACCCATCCCATTAACTTAGTATGAAATACTTTACAATAATAACCTACTGGCTACAAGTGAACATACCACCACAGTTATGTATTTACTGTAATTATGTGTATATTTTATTTTACCGGACGCCGAAATTTCCGAGAAGGGGTGCCCATGAATATTGGGCGTTTGTACTGTACCAATAACATCATGACAGTGCGGGCTCGATCCGCCGGCCTTTTGATCAGCAGCCAACGCTTTTCTGGCTATGCTGCGGCTCGTGGTCTTAATTATTGTTAATGTTAATTGTAGTAAAAAACACACATACACGCTACCACATTCACATGCATACACTCACATACATAAACATAATGTTAGTTACTAGCACAAACCAATACAAACCATATCACTGCCATACTTGAATATGATATTATAACCTGCTAAAGATATATTTGTTTACCTGGTTGGCGAATAACAACAAAGCAAATGCCGCTCAAAGGTCATGGCTGTTAAATTCAAATACTCATTATCGAGAGAGTACAGAAGGTGTGTTCAAAGGAAGTCAAGCAACCAACAACAGATCCAGCTACCCACCGAGGCTGTTTGTCTATTTTAATAACCTATGATCACAGAAGTTTAGACAACATTAAGTAAACTCGTCTAGTGCTTGCCAGAATGCAATATTCAACTCTCATTGCACTTAAGGAATGGCTACAGGTAGTTTTCAGTCATTAATTTTAAAACAGTTTCTGTAAATTAATGACACTGGTTTAACTACAGTCCATACAAAATATAGTAAGACCAAACGTCACTTTACTGAAGGTTAAACCAATAAGCAAAGTTGAAATTGTGTAAACTGAGTGAAATCGATTACTGTTAGCCATAATATAATGAAAAATACCCATGGTACTGTAAGGGCTTATGTCTTTAGTAAGTTTCATTAATATAGATATTTAATTCTTCTATGGATATTTTATTCTCCAATAAGACCTAGTCATACCAGTCATAATGTAAACACCCACGCATATTCCTCCCATGTTGCTATGCTTTGTGTTCAATTAGTTTTATAAGCACGATGCATATGACTACTACCAAAAGGTATTATGCAATATAATTAGTTAAGCTAAGGCATATTAAATGTTCACTTACTTCTTTTAATCTTATACAGACATACAATATATGTAATGTTTCCATTCACAAAATCTTATACAGACATACAATATATGTAATGTTTCCATTCACAAAATACTACAAGTAAATATATAGAGCTTTTCACACTAAAACCATACAGCCACACAACCAGGGATTTGATCTGCAGTGATTTAACAACAAAAGGTTAACCCTTTCAGTACAGGTGACATCCTGTTCAATATATTCTCGCTACGATTAGACGATTATATTCATCTGAGGAATGACGTCTACCAATTAATAGGCTACAGACTATCTAAATGTATCCTTTTAGCTAACATGAATCCCTCCTAAGCTTCATAAAAGCGACTAATTGTAGCGGTAATCATATATAAACAGACGTCGCCGGTACAGAAGGGGTTTGTAGGAGCGGGTCCCGGGTTTGTTTATTCGGGCATTCAGCCATGACCCGTTACGAGGCCACCGGAGCAGCAAATCCGGTCGGAAATCCATAACCCACCAATGGAAGGTTAATAATAAATGTTGAATATCTCGTTCGGGAATACACTGCCCTCCACACACACATAAACCATTAGTGTAGATACTTGTTTTAATCTGGAAATAAATGTATGTAAATCGAATAAGGATATATATATATGCGTAGGTTCATCCCATCCTACATCTCGAAAGGGTAGATGATTACAAAAATCGTCTCATGAACCCACATCCTCTTGCTAAATGTCAACAATCCCACGCAACACGCCGCATTGTTGCATCTCGCTTTCTCCTGCTATTACAATAATTAATGTTCTTTAAAGCTTTTTCAGTGAATACCTCCTTCTTTAAGACGAATAGGTGGCACCCGCCTTTCAACCCATTCGAACCACTATTTTGTAAAACTATCTAACCAAAGAGTGAACCGATATTCCCCGTCTTCACTTAACAAATTAATAAACTCTTGAACTCTTTGCCTCCACCTGTCTTTGTCCTCCAGCGTACAACTGAAATTGCTTGAAGCTCAGTGTGTCCATGCATGTGTCGTAAATTTGGTTATGTTACATGCAATATATATATATATAGAATGTAATATATATATATATATATATATATATATATATATATATATATATATATATATATATATATACACTGGGAAGAGTAAAGTTATGGTCTTTGAAAGGGGTGCAGCCACAGAGTGTGAAGGTGTGGTTGAACAGTCAGGCTATGGAGAATGTCAGCTCATGTAAGTATTGGGGCAGTGTGTTGAGTATAGATAGATGGGAGGATGGATGAAAACGTTCGGGAGAGGGTACAACAGGGGATGAAGGTTGTATAGGAACGCTGAGCAGTAACAAGAAATAGGATGGACAGCATTGAAGTTAAGAAGTCCTTGAATGACAGTGTGGTAATCCCGACATTGGCATAATCATTTCAATCACCAGCAAATACACATTTTCAACATTAACACATTGCCATTCATACATGGGTCCTCTGTTACTCCGATCTCGGAAAAACAGCCCCATCTATTGACCTTTTCAGTGCTGGTGACGTCCTTTTATATTTATGCAAGCTACATTAGACAATTGTATTAAAATTAAGAGGACTTTTCCAGCAATTAACAGGCTTCGAACTATCTCAGTTAACCCTTTTTACTACCACAGATCCTTCTTATACCATACTGCATAGAATCGTCTAAGTATAGCTAGAACAAAATTAAAAAGACGTCGCCGGTACAGAATGGGTTAACACCGTTGCACCAGGGCATTACAACATACATAAAACTTCAAAGTAAACCAAAACACTACAGAAAAACAAAGCAAACTATACTTAACCGGAGCGACACAGTACAACTCCCTACACCACTATATATACCAACAACTAGCACTACTAAAAACCTTCACAAAATCACTAAAACACAGTCACTGCAAACACCATCACAATATAACACAACGTGTCCTCCAACAACAGTGCAACATCCCAATAATGCAGCTCTGACCATCATCAGAATATCCCACAACTCAAAATCATAACACAACTACAAAATCAATGCATACTTTGAGGAAATTGTAGACACCAATCGAACAGGGTAATACCCATGGTTTTACTCACTGTTTCTGATATTTTCACTACACTAAATAAGTGAACCACACTTCTTTCCACTACACAACATAGTGTTACGAACTGGCACTCGGGTACACAAGGGCTCTCAATCAGGACTCGAATACGGCTCGCTGCCACAACGGAAACACACGATCCCAACCCCTGAGTACTGCCAGCCGAACAAAAAACACCAATACCCTCCAGAGTTCAATCTGCTATAACGGGGTATACAAGAACTGGTACTAGTGTTCAACAACAGACTAATAAAGAGACCGGAATTATCTAGTCTGGTCAACAATCAAACAATGAAGTAAGAAACAACAACACCAAAGAATAGTGTTGGCCGAAGCCGAAGTAATCCACCCTTGACTAAGAACTTAAGAAGTCCTCCACCCTCTACTTCGGATCGGCACTATTACGTTACGTTAATTAATAGTCCTTAAGCATCGAGCAAGGAATCTTCTGAAAAAAAGTTAGATGCTTCTCGGATGCTCGTAAGAAGTACGTATCGGATTTTGAACAGTAATTCAATAAGAAAAAACACTGGCAATTAAATACTATTAAGGGTTTAAATTGGCATAAGAATAATTAAAAGAATATGCAATAGTAAATGGCAAACATTAAAAAGAAGTACTCCGCAAATGCAACGGCAATAGCCTACTCGGATTGTGCTCGTGGGCCACTAATCACTAAAGTAGCCAAGCTTGCAACACATGAAATCAATAGTGCATAAACAATCATACATAAGGAAAGCTTCAATACTATTCTGTATCTACTAATCGAGTAAAGTCTAGCTGGGGTACTGTGGGCAAAAGGTAGCAGTGACTGAGCAAAAACGGCTCGTAGCCTAGCGAAGTCCTCACAACTGTTTAAAGTATTACGTTAGAACTAACAAGTGCACTTTGAGAAATCCAGATCCCTTGTATCTGGTTTTCTCCCGGCTCCTTGACAAAGTAAAAACAAACTGTTAATAAAATACAGGGTGGTTAGGCTCTTGCCCTCACGCACTGTAAATTATTAACTCAACACAGTCACCCGCGAAGACAACCTAGGCTTCACTGAACCGAAACGAGTATGCTGGTTTATCGCTTAACCACTGCATCAAACAACAACTCGTAACACAGAAAAGCCTTACCCCAGTCTAGCATTACCTAGACCAGCAGAAAACAGGAATAATAATAATAACACCCAGGGAAATGCATATACAAGTGCAACAAACATAAATCAATCCTATTCTAAGTTAACCCTTTCAAAATAAGCTATCTATTAGGCAAGTATCTCGTGAGAACTCCAGCGATAATATGTTGACTGACTAGCTCTGCACCAACGGGACCATGGAAGTTAAACAGGCAGGGAAAAGAGGAGATAAGAATGTAAGGTAGTAGAGAAAGTTCACATCAGTCAGAAGAATATATATAGTTAGCAAGGGAAATGAGAAGTCGCTCTGCCTAATGAGTTCTGATGAGAAAATGGCTAGACTTCCCTTTTTATACCCGGCCCTCTAGTGAGCCCAACGTGAACTACTAAGGACCGTCCACTGACAACCATTACGTAATTTCTCTCTCTCCTCTGGGATAGACAAATGCTCCCCTAGCACTGAGGGGGGGGGGAGTGCTAGTGAGTTAGGCCCACCTCCCGCCTGGCGCACCCACTGACCCCCAACTGTGGCGGTTTCTCTTCCCATCATTACAAATAAGTTTTACACACAATACTTATAACTAATGATATAAAATAGAACTCGTTGACTCAGATGAAAACAAAATACATATTCATAATACTTATAGTACAACGGCTCACATGAACTAAGTTAGGAAACTCTACATAGACTACAGCCAAAGTTCCTGCCCTGACGATCCTAGCGAGAGTGGGGCATGACTAGGCGTTCTGTACAGCATGCTCACACTGGACATGTGTCACACCTCCCCCAAGATTTTACTTGCTCAACCCTGAGCTAAAATCTAACAAACACAGAACCCCATCATCCCCTCACACCCAGCGACCGCATGGCACTAAAACAAAGCTGAGTTTATCCCCAAAACACATCTTATTATTAAAACAAAAAATCACATTTTATAACTCCTCCCAACAATAGCAAAAAGACACAATATCATGCTCCCAGAAGCTCAGCCGTTCGATAGTTCGTGGACTACTCAAACTCTATAGGCTATGACAAACTTATACGATTATCTATATCAAAAGAAAGAGTTTTATATGATTTTTATATTTTAATATGTTTTCCCCGGCTGCACTATAAGGGCAGCCTATTTTCCTCCACTCAAACCCACACACCTGTGATAGCCTACGACTGATCATCCACCCTTGATAAACAATCTGCGATCACACTGTCACATCCAGCAATATGACAGATGTCCAGGTTATACTCCTGCAACATCAAAGACCACCTGGTCAGTCTCATATTGCGATTGTGAAATTGATTCAGGAATCTCAAAGGGTGATGATCAGTGTAGATAACCACGACTGGGCCATAGGCTGGAACATACACCTCGAAGTGCCTGAGCGACAGCACAATCGCCAGTAATTCCTTTTCTATTGTAGAATAGTTCTTTTGTGCAGCATTGAACTTCTTAGAAAAGAAACTTACTGGGTGTTCCACACCTTCATTGTCTGTCTGTAGCAAGACGGCACCAGCCCCTACACCACTAGCATCTGTTGCCAGCTGAAAAGGCCTGTTAAAGTCTGGGGCCCTGAGTATCGGGTGAGTACATAGCAAATGTTTCACCAAAGTGAAAGCCTTTTCACACTCAGGTGCCCACAAAAACTTTTTGTCTTTAGATAACAAATCTGTGAGAGGTGCCAACACCGTTGAGTAACCTTTTATGAAGCGTCTGTAGTAGCCTATCATACCCAAGAATCTCATAATCTGCTTCTTGGTTGTTGGGTGCGGAAATTTATTGATTTACCTTGTTCTGAGGAGGGCACACCTGTCCCCTACCCACTACAAACCCAAGGTACTGCACAGTGGCTTTTACGAAGTCACACTTTGCCAAATTTACTACCAGACCTGCTTCACTAAGTTTCCGGAACAAGGTCTCAAGGTGCTCACAATGGCTCTCAAAGTCGTCATCATAAATGATTACATCGTCCAAATATACGGTGCAATTTGGAATGTCCTTTACAATTTCATTCATCAGGTTCTGAAACGTTGCTGGTGCATTCTTAAGTCCGTAAGGCATAACATTGCACCGGTAAGTACTCCCGTCCACAACAAAACCACATACCTCTTTAGCACGCTCGGACAATGGTACTTGCCAGTAACCTTTTACTAAATCTAATTTAGACAAAAAACGAGCATTACCAATTTTGTCAACACTATCATCAACCCGAGGAAGAGGATATGGGTTAGTTGGAGTCAAACCGTTTAACCTACGGAAATCAATACAAAAGCGTACCTTGCCATCTGGCTTAGGCTGCAGTGTTACGGGGGAAGTCCACTTAACTGTGCCTTTCTCTATCAACCCTCTACCGAGCATATACTCCAACTCATCCCTCAGAGCTGGTAGTTTTATGGGGGGCACACGGTACGGGATTGACTTAAAGGGTAGATGGTCCCCCACGTCAACATCATGCATAGCCTGAGTAGTGAGGCCTGGGTGTTCAGCAAATACAGTGGGGTATGAACCGAACCACTGACGGATAGCATCAAACTGCGGCTCAGGCAAATAAGCTATAGCCTCGTCAGCCCTAAGGCTCGAGTTCCCCGCCCACTGATCCGCTGAAACATGTTGATCCCAGCTATCCTCCTCTGAAGCTTGACTGTCCCCCTCTCCTTCTCCACCACGGCCGCAACAAGCCAACACAGGGACAGTGAGAGGCTCAGAGGGGCGCCTCACATACTCTTTAATAAGGTTCACGTGACATAACTGGTTCTTTTTCCTCCTGTCTGGAGTGGCAACAAGGTAATCTAAGTCTGAAATTTGTTCTACAATTTTATAAGGTCCAGTGTACTTCGCAGAGAGGGGGTTACCAACCAAAGGCAACAAAATTAATACCTCTTGTCCTACAGTGAACTTCCGGAGCCTCACTTTGCGATCATACCTGTCCTTCATCAAAGCTTGTGATTCTGTCAAATTTCTACCTGCCATCTCCAGACTCTTAAGCATGCGCTCACGGCTTTCAAGCACATATTTTAATAATGGACAAGGCTGCACAGTCCCCTCCCAAATTTCTTTCAGCATGTTAAGGGGGCCCCTGACACGGTGTCCAAAAATCAGCTCGTTTGGACTAAATCCCAGGCTCTCACCAGGTACCTCCCGAACAGCACATAAGGCAATCCAAGATCCCAATCCATACCGTTGTCAGCACAATAACACCTGAACATGCTTTTAAGTGTAGCATGCCACCGCTCAAGCACCCCTTGACTCTCAGGGTGATACGCTGACGATATTACTGCTCGTATCCCATGCTGTTGCATTGTTTGCTTGAACATGTTGGAGGTGAAATTAGATCCCTGATCAGACTGAATCTCCTCCGGGTACCCGTACCTTGAGAAGTACCACAACAAGTTACTGACTACCGTCTTAGCCATTCCATTTTTCATAGGGTATGCATCGGGGTATCTAGTGGCAACATCCATTATGGTTAACAAAAATTTATTTCCAGCCTTAGTGGGAGGGAGTGGACCAACCATGTCAACAATAATTTTACTAAAGGGTGGCCCAATCACAGGAATAGGGTGTAATGGAGCCTTAGGAATAACTTGGTTCGGTTTCCCGACACGTTGACAAATATCACATGAGTTTATCCATGACTGCACATGAGACTTCATCCCCGGCCACCAAAACAATTTCCCCAAAGCCGCCACCGTTTTTCTCACCCCTAGATGTCCTGCCAGTGGTATGTCATGCGCCAACCTCAGTAGGCTATCCCTGCACTCCCGTGGCACCACCAACTGGTCCACTACTCCGGACCCCTTTTGCCAACTACGTTTAGGGTCTTGAAAACGCCTATAGAGGATGCCTTCTAAATAAAAAAAATCTCCTGGCTGTGCATCGCCGTCCTCGTCGAGTTCTACAGCTCCATTAGCACACGTTTGGAGCTCAGGGTCCTCTAGTTGCAACCGACGTATAGCTGAGGGTGCCAAGCGATCTAACTGCTCCCGGAGCAATGCATGACCTTCCCCGATACTGGGCTGCTCCCTCTGTCTCTCTCGATGTACATAACGTTGCTGTCGTGGAGACTCGTCGTGCCTAGCCTCGTCACTCTCGAAGACAGGCCCAGGGGCTACTCCAGAATTAAGTAATGGTGCTAATACTGAATCACCCAGGAGAGCCGCCGAGTCAAAACTCTTAAAACCAACTCCAGCTTTAGCCTCCTCCTGTTGATCGTTCCTCCGCTGGTCTGAAGACGGAGGACTAGGCTGTGACACTTTAGCTGCCCGAGCTCGGGTGACAACACACGCCATGGGTTGTGTCTGGCACCGCTCGACCCACTCTTGCTCTTCCCTACTCACGTCGGCCGGCCTCTCGGCAACGACTAAGGGTAGAACCTCAGAAGCGGGCATTGCAAAGTCGTTGCCGAGAAGAAGGTCGACGCCCTCCACTGGCAGTTTCTCCACAATCCCGACATCCAATTCACGTGCCACACCATCCACCTCCAACTCCAACCGCACCAGCGGGTATGACCGAGTTGCATTAATACCCTGCACCACTACCACCCGAGCCGCGTTTATAGGGTAGCCAGTCAAGTTTTTCATCAGAGTCTGGGAAGCACCTGTATCACGCAAGACCTCTACTCCATGCTTGCGCCCCGCCCACATCACGCAACCCCGCCCTCTATGGTCGCAAAAAACATCCTGAGCAGGGTTCGAGCCTCCCAGGTGCTTCTGCATTGGCTGTGCCTCAGCCTCTGACGAACTGCCCCGGGCAAACTCAGATGACTTCGGAGACACACCAATGTTGCAGGCCAAAGACACAGCTGCTGTAGGTGGTTTGCTAGGACAGACTCTTGCAAAGTGCCCCTTTTTATGACAATGATAACACTCCAACTCCCCTTTGGGCTTCCCTTGGTACTGGGAAGGGCCCAGCCCCTTCTTAAATGGGACGGTGCTAGTCTTGTGGTCAGTCTTGGTATCATGGCTCTTGTACTTGTTTGCATAAGGTATATCACTAACTCGGGGGGGTGGGGCGTCACGCCCCTTGTTACCTGCCTCACTACGCTGGGCAGACCCGCACCCACGAATTAGTGATAGCCGGAGGTCAGCCATCTCAGCTGCCTCCTGTAGAGTTTTTGGGTTCTTTTCTTTAATAGTTAAAGTCATTTCTGCACCAGTACACTTATAAAACTGCTCGAGCAGAAACAGCTCAGTCAACTGTTCTGCCGTCTCAGCTTTCTCAGAACGTGTCCAGTTTTTAAGTGCATCTTTTAAGTCCCGGGCATGTTCAAGAAAGGTCGCCTCCCTAGTCTTTGTAACACCCCGAAACTTCAATCGATATGTTTCCGGTTGCAACTCGTATGCCCGTAGGACAGCTCTCTTCAATTCTGGGTAGTCAATGCAAGACTCTAAAGGCAGTGCATCATAAGCCTTCAGACCCTTACCCGTAAGTCTTGAGGAGACTAGAGCTGCCCACTTCTCTTCAGGCCAATTATGCTCCCTACACTTCTTCTCAAAACGATTAAAAAATTCTGTGACTTCAGTTTCACTAAATACCGGCACCAATTTGACTAATTGGGCCAAGGACTGTTCTCTTACTTGGCCCTCACGGCCCATCCGAGTCCCTGTCGACTCTGCAAGAGTCTTATCTAAATCTAATTTAGCACAATATTTCTCCGAGTCGTACCTAAGCTCAGCCTCATACCTCCTAACCTCAAACTCATGCCTCCTCGTCTCATCCTCCTGGTCTCATTCTCCTGCTTCCTAGCCTCAATCTTAGCAAGCTCAAGTCTAAATACCATATCTGGAGACAGGCAGGAAGAGGGAGCTGCCACTACTGAAGGAGGGGGGGCAAAAACTGGGGAACCACCATGTGCACCACCCGAGGGCACTCCAATCTGCCAATTCTCATCCCTCTGTGGGAGAGTGCTAACCTCCGGTAACTGAGTGGACGGCACTGTGGGAGTCGAGTGAGAGGGGATCTGGGGAGGAACCCCCCCAAACGCCCTCTCCTCCGAAACCCCATGTCGCCCACGCAACACCCAGGAAATCAGCTCCCCCTTGGACATCCCTACTACATTGGAAATGCCCAAAACCTTGGCTATCAGGTGCAAGCCACAAACATCCACCCCAGTCAGCCTCTCCTCCGTCACGTGGTACCGCTTACTCACAAAAACTCTAGCATCCTCCTCACTGGTTACTAACGGCACACCTTCAAATGACATCTCTCGCTCATCGTCAGTGCTAATGCACGACATACTGAAGTCCACAAAAAAATTCTCGAGAAAAAAGTGTTAAACTTCCTATGCAAGCACTAATTACTAAATTAACTGGAGTCTCTTAAATGCTTTACTAATTGCCATACAAAAAAAAATATTCTTCAATATGCACGCTAAAATACAAACAAACAAATGTTGTACAACTCTGCAAAAATTTATACTGTTCACAAAATCCTAAGCAAGGTCGCCATTTGTTACGAACTGGCACTCGGGTACACAAGGGCTCTCAATCAGGACTCGAATATGGCTCGCTGCCACAACGGAAACACACGATCCCAACCCCTGAGTACTGCCAGCCGAACAAAAAACACCAATACCCTCCAGAGTTCAATCTGCTATAACGGGGTATACAAGAACTGGTACTAGTGTTCAACAACAGACTAATAAAGAGACAGGAATTATCTAGTCTGGTCAACAATCAAACAATGAAGTAAGAAACAACAACACCAAAGAATAGTGTTGGCCGAAGCCGAAGTAATCCACCCTTGACTAAGAACTTAAGAAGTCCTCCACCCTCTACTTCGGATCGGCACTATTAAGTTACGTTAATTAATAGTCCTAAAGCATCGAGCAAGGAATCTTCTGAAAAAAGTTAGATGCTTCTCGGATGCTCGTAAGAAGTACGTATCGGATTTTGAACAGTAATTCAATAAGAAAAAACACTGGCAATTAAATACTATTAAAGGTTTAAATTGGCATAAGAATAATTAAAAGAATATGCAATAGTAAATGGCAAACATTAAAAAGAAGTACTCCGCAAATGCAACGGCAATAGCCTACTCGGATTGTGCTCGTGGGCCACTAATCACTAAAGTAGCCAAGCTTGCAACACATGAAATCAATAGTGCATAAACAATATCATACATAAGGAAAGCTTCAATACTATTCTGTATCTACTAATCGAGTAAAGTCTAGCTGGGGTACTGTGGGCAAAAGGTAGCAGTGACTGAACAAAAACGGCTCGTAGCCTAGCGAAGTCCTCACAACTGTTTAAAGTATTACGTCAGAACTAACAAGTGCACTTTGAGAAATCCAGATCCCTTGTATCTGGTTTTCTCCCGGCTCCTTGACAAAGTAAAAACAAACTGTTAATAAAATACAGGGTGGTTAGGCTCTTGCCCTCACGCACTGTAAATTATTAACTCAACACAGTCAGCCGCGAAGACAACCTAGGCTTCACTGAACCGAAACGAGTATGCAGGTTTATCGCTTAACCACTGCATCAAACAACTCGTAACACAGAAAAGCCTTACCCCAGTCTAGCATTACCTAGACCAGCAGAAAACAGGAATAATAATAATAACACCCAGGGAAATGCATATTCAAGTGCAACAAACATAAATCAATCCTATTCTAAGTTAACCCTTTCAAAATAGGCTATCTAATAGGCAAGTATCTCGTGAGAACTCAAGCGATAATACGTTGGCTGACTAGCTCTGCACCAACGGGACCATGGAAGTTAAACAGGCAGGGAAAAGAGGAGATAAGAATGTAAGGTAGTAGAGAAAGTTCACATCAGTCAGAAGAATATATATAGTTAGCAAGGGAAATGAGAAGTCGCTCTGGCTAGACTTCCCTTTTTATACCCGGCCCTCTAGTGAGCCCAACGTGAACTACTAACAACCCACTGACAACCATTACGTAGTTTCTCTCTCTCCTCTGGGATAGACAAAGGCTCCCCTAGCACTGAGGGGGTGGGGTGTGCTAGTGAGTTAGGCCCACCTCCCGCCTGGCGCACCCACTGACCCCCAACTGTGGCGGTTTCTCTTCCCATCATTACAAATAAGTTTTACACACAATACTTATAACTAATGATATAAAATAGAACTCGTTGACTCAGATGAAAACAAAATACATATTCATAATACTTATAGTACAACGGCTCACATGAACTAAGTTAGGAAACTCTACATAGACTACAGCCAAAGTTCCTGCCCTGACGATCCTAGCGAGAGTGGGGCATGACTAGGCGTTCTGTACAGCATGCTCACACTGGACATGCGTCACAATAGACAAAAACAAAATGCACACACGTATAAAATAGAAATTTCACTTTTTTCAACTTTGGGGGAGACACTTGTTACAGGCAGCTTTGCCTTTTGTCTCCTTCATAAACATTGAAAACGCAAAATTACTACCAACATCACCACAGAACACCATGTACCAAAGTACAACTGCAACACAACAAAGCCCCTTCAAACAACTATGTAACTCGCCAACAACACCAAGTGACCAAAGGCTTTTCTTTCCACACAATGCAGTTTTCTAAATAAGCCTTCGATGGTACTCCGATCGCAAATTGAAGGTCCGTTTTCCCTGTATGGAAATTGAACCTGGTGTTTTTCAGTGTTTGTTTGTGTCGGTAATACCAATATTGTGGATATGTTACGGCGGGGTGGCGAGGGCAGGGGTTCCATTTGTATTCATGTTACTTATATAAAATCGAGATGGAGCTCAAAATCATGTAATGCTAGAAATATGTATCCTAAGCCCTGAATCATAATATCGTCAACAACATTTGTGATAAATCCTGAAAATTACACACAATAAGGACAGATATATTGATATTAGAGAGTGTTCCAGATTTTACTTGAGTAAATGAAAGAGTTTTGATAATTCTTGGGTAAGAAAGCGGAGAGAACGCCAAGAAAAAGTGCATTTATTTTCTCTACTGTCAGTTTTATTATTTAGTTCTTATATTTATACCCCTTCCTTATCTTTATTATATACATATATGCAAGTTTTATTTTAATAACAAATGCGGGGCTTTAAAATGTGGACAAGCCATTTTAGTTTAGCTCGTTTAAGTTAACATATTTGGAAAATGTTCTTACCACAGTCAAATTTGATGATAGTACAAATACGTGTTCTTCCATAATTATTTCAACACTCAGTCATCCTATATTGTAAACATGGCATTGTGGAATAGTCTTTCAAACAATGTTCGTACTATCCCTTAGAACATAACATAATATGGAATAAATATTACATAATTATAATTTGTGAAATTATAACGCGGACGAAAGCTTCTACCGGATGTATATACACACACACACACACACACACACATATATATATATATATTATTATGTTCCTTGCAACAACCAACTCTACTCCTAAAATCGATTAATGAAATTTACAAACACATGTGGCAGTCCGTGGATTCGAATCCAGGACGCTCACACCGAAAATCAACACTATCAGAACCTTATTTCTGTCACCTATCCTGTCTCTCCAATTCGGCCTTCTGAACCCCCCAGCCGGCAGCGCTTGTGGCATTTTGGCGCTGCCTACTGGTTGCCTCTACGGCAGTACTTCCTTGATTTCCCATGGAATTATTTTTGCTTCCGTGGCCGGGGACCCTCAGAGAGTGCCGAGCGCATTACTGAGGTAATCCTTTCAGGCATAGAAGAATACATCCCATTCTCTTTCTCTCAGTATAATGAAAACAAATCTTGGTTTACTCACGCTTGTTCTACTGCTGTTCCCAATAAGGAGGAAGCATTCAAACGGTACCATCCATCGCATTCAAACTCAAGAATCCTATACTTTTTTATGTCTCTGCTCGGAGTCAAGCCAAATCTGTTCTACGACTCACTCGCCAAAAACTCTTTCATCAATAACAAATTATCTGAACTATCCAACTCTAGCTCTTCCCAAGCTTTCTGGCATCTAGCCAAAAACCTCTCCAACAGTTTAACTTCCACGTTATTTCCTCCTCTTTTCCACTCTGATGGTACCACCATCACCTCTTCCTCTGACAAAGCTGAACTATTCACTCAAACGTTCGCTAAAAACTCCACTTTGGCTGATTTCGGTGCTATTCCTCCATCTCTACCCCCCTCTCACTTACTGTACTTCATAATATATTCTAAGGATGTACTCTCGGCCCTTTTTGGGATTATAACGAAGAAAGCATACGGACCGGACGGTGTTTCTCCTGTTGTACATAAAAACTGTTCTTCCGTGCTGACTCCCTGCCAAGGCAAACTCTTTTGTCTCTGTCTATCCTCTAATGTGCTTATTTCTTGCTGGAAGTTTGCTCTTGTTCAACCCGTCCCAAAGAAGGGTGACTGCAATCAACCCTTTAATTATCGCCCAATTGCTCTTTTCTTGCATCTCTAAGGTTTTTAAAGTATTCTTGCCTCAAACATTCTTAAGCATTTATCTACCCATAATCTACTTACAGATCACCATTACGGTTTCATTAAGGGCCGCTCTACTGGTGATCTCCTTGCTTATGTTACTAACTCTTGCTTATCCTCCTTTCGGGACTTTGGTGAGACTTTTTCTGTTGCTCTAGTCATTTCGAAAGCCTTCGATAGAGTCTGGCATAAGTCTTTAATTTCCAAACTATCCTCCTTCAGTTTCTATCCCTCTATCTGTGCCTTTGTCTCTAATTTCCTTTCAGATGGCTCCATAGCTGCACTTGTGGACGGCCATCGTTTACTTCTTCAACCTATCAACTCCGGTGTTCCTCACATATCTGTCCTGTCTCCAATTCTCTTCCTTCTTTTTATCAATGATCGCCTCAACTGTACTTCCAGTCCCATCCACTCATCTGCTGATGACTCTACCTAACACTATTCAACTAGTTTTTCACATAAACCCAGTATGCAAGCACTCCAAAACAAACATAGCGAGGCCATAGAATGCCTGTCTTTCCATCTTTCAATTATCTATGATTGGGGCAGAGAAAATCTTGTTACTTTCAACGACTCCATATCTCAGTCTCTCCCTCTATCTATCCATCACAATCTTCCACAAGACCATCAACTTCACTTTAATTCTGTTCACCGCTATCAGACATTAGGTTAATAACAACATTCTTAAACAAATGATGCTGTGCAATGTCTTTGGCATGGTATTCTTCCTCTATTTTGTTGGTGTGGTTGATACACTTTCGCCAATTGTCTGGAGTAATCTTGCTTAGAGCATCATTAGAGCCTCTTTTCAAGGATTGATCTCCATTAAAGTATCTTTTCTTTACTTCATTTTTCAGCTGGTCCCGTATCAATTCAATTTGTATGTGACAGGGTATATATACGGTATTATATTCAGAGAACTAGGCAAATTATGGTTATGGTGTTACAGGTTTTTAAGTTTAAATCCCGTGTTTTCAGTCAGCTGGCTGTCAGGCACAGTGGCTGTTCAATGGAGCGTCATCCTCCCCACATTCTGCGAGCTACTCTTGTCCTTATTTTAATATTGCGAGACTTGGCTCGATGTAGGGGTGTGAATTGATGCTACAATATAAATAATTATGTGTTTTACCAGTGTTTAGATTAAGCAGATTTCCTCCATGTTATGTTGTTTTATAAGACCCCCAACATTGTCCGAATGTGCAACTTGGCTTCCTGACTATGACAACTGATTATTTTTATATTTTTCAATACTCTGGAAACTTGTGTGTCGATTTACGTACTAAATTATCATTTTAGGGAACACTATAAATTGCTTACTAATGCTTTAGATTATTGTATTGTCAAAACAATCATTATCACGTATGTTGTTGATCAGAGGTTAGCTGTAAATAGCGACGAAATCAATCAGTCGTCAACAGCCTATCACGATCCCCGAAGGTTCAGTGTTGCCATACAGGCCTGGTCAGATTAATTGGTCCCAACTAGTCCACAGGCCGTCACTGATCCTCAGGAGTAAATACATGAAAACTACTACAATACGATACCTGAAAGGCCTCCGTATTCGACACAGACAAACTTTATTTTCATTGAATGTGTTTTTCCTCACTTCATTTAAATTAATAACACAAATTAAGTAAATACAAAAAACTAACCTTTTTAGCTTCCACCCCAACCCTTCATCTCACCCATACACCCACCACCGTCCGTTCCCCATCCCTTCCATCCCAACTTACCCAGCTCACATTTTGATCAGGACCCGAGGAAATTGCTACTTTTAAGGCCCCAAAAAATAGAATCCAAGTGATTGATGATCCTACAGGTGCGGAGAAAGGAGGAGGATATTACACTTTCCTCAACTCTATTCCCACCACCTGGAATAGAGATGGTGGGGGAGGGGGAGGCTGGTTGGTAATTGAACCATCTGCAGAGATTAATCAGTAAAGCTTTTAATGAGAAATATATAATAATGGGTATATTTTCTTACATGGAATAACTCGAGTGTCAAAAACTCTATAACCTACAACTTCGATGAGTTGCCCACAGACGCTTTGTTTAGTTGTTGACATCGAACCAAAAATATATATTGACGAATATATCACATACTTTTAATTATGAACTGCTTACTTTCATCCAATATATTTAACATTCGC
The DNA here is from genome assembly GCA_032716605.1 of Paralithodes platypus. NCBI lineage: Eukaryota > Metazoa > Arthropoda > Malacostraca > Decapoda > Lithodidae > Paralithodes > Paralithodes platypus. Next base: position 30,080,838 of record CM064512.1, read on the forward strand.
TGAATAAGGTGTTTGATAATTCTAATATCAGAGAGCATTTTATAATATGTTAGTGAGTTAAATTTGCTTTCATTGCATATATTTCATTACTTAAAAATAGGATTTCAAAATCAGTTTACAATTGAAATTCGCACTGGGTATTACTTGAATAATATTTATAAATCAGTGGAGGTATTAAGTTACCAAAAAGTATTTGAAAAAAAAAAAATGTATTCATCAGCTTGAAGGTAATATGACTTGGGTTCATAACGTTTGAAGTTGGAGGATATTGAAGGACCGCTTAATCCATCTTTTGTAATAGGCTCTACTATATTAAGACATAACCTGGATCATGGCTGACTTACTTCATGGTTTTTGTATGAGGAATAAATTGTGTTTGTGTGTGTGTGCGTGGGTGTGTTGAATGGAATATGCCTTTGATGTATAGATTTAATTGTCTTTAATCTAAGAGTTTTGGCCCGTTGGGCCTAGTGGAATTGCTACTTGTGGGAATGGGAGACATACAATACTTTCAAAGCAATCAAATGTTGAGGATAGTGTAATATTATACTAAGAACGATTGCCTAAACTTCTTACATCTGGCATTGTGGGCACTTTAGTAATTATCATATTGCATCTATACAGCATCCTTATACAGTATATGAGAACGACTAAAGAACGACATCCCCATCCCTCAAACTCTTCTTCATTTCTCTCCTTCATAAATGATGGAAGTAATGCCCACAGATTCCACAAAGTATAGGTGAGGTTCAATAGTGGGGATATCTTCCCCCGGTCGTTCTACTACATGTAATACTTCCTGCATTAAATATGCAAGATAAATTTATATTTTTGGCCACATGTCAGAGAAACCCTTGCCTTGTCTGTTAGAATGCAAACAATTTGATTGGCATGTTATTCTTCGCGATATTTGAAATGCAACCCTTCGATCTCGCCACTTTCAAACACCGCTGTATCATTGATAATAACAACTACTGGTGTACTAGAACCTAGTTTTCACGAAGCTACCCAGAGCTCTGTCTGGTGCGTTATTTGTTTTTAGTAAGATATATACGGCCAAAATGCTACACCTTTGAGTATCAAAATCACACTGGAGTTAGTCGGTACACTTTTATTATAATACACATAGATGATGAGCTAAATGAGTCTCCCAGGATCCTGGGAGTGTCTACAAACAACTTGTTGTTTTGGTAAAGCGGTCCTGACCTCGGAGCACAGATTCACGGCTCAGCAGTAGGACCCTCAGGTAGGTATTGAAGTGGTGATATGTTCCTCCACTGGTGTGGCATTAGTAGAGTCAGAAGTAGGGTATTAAAGTGGTGATCTGTTCCTCTACTGGTGTGGTATTAGTAGAGTCAGAAGTAAGGTGTTGGATTGGTGTCTGGTCTTCCTCCAGTGAGGAGGTACATGGTAGGTAGCAAGAACAAAGATAAGACAGGTCACTGGTTAGTCTGGTATACTAGTAACTCCATGACTCACAAAACGTTACAATGGTAGTCTGGCCACTGGATGGCCTGGTAGTCTGGTACCTGTATGACTCACATGATGGCTGGGAGGTTTACATTCTGGAAACTCTGGTGGACTGGTAACTCTATGAAAAAGCAACTGCTTTCTGTCGATATGGTCTTTGCCATTCTCATAGGCGAATGGCGATGTCTGCAGAATGATAGGCTGTCTAGCTTGAAGACGTGACAAGTCTGTCGATCAATCATAGCCAACTAGTCGTATATATATATTTGAGAAGATTTAATTAAATCGACTTACAATTCATGGATAATGTTAAGGGTTTATGTTCATGATGCAATGTGTGACGCCAGAAACAAAGAAAGACACATTAACTTAAACTTTAGTTTTCTCCATTGTCAGAGGAGGATACCGATCCAGTTATAAACCAGGTATCATAACAAAAGGTATGTGATACGTGTTGATTCCAGGCAATCACCAAACCGTAGACTAGATCAACCTATTAGTTTATAATTTCACTGAGTGTGCTAGGGATGAGCTCAGTGCGTCATTCTCCAGTAAGCCACATATATATTGCATGCATATTCAACATGAAAGACAGACAAGCCACGAACCTATTGGTAGATAATTTTGCTTACCATTTCTGATCAACTTCACTGCTCGCCCAGAGAAGATTAACAATAGTATGCTTTAACCAGCTTTATATTGTCATCAAACTCCATTTTGTACGGTAGCTGCTCCAAATCTATACCCTATGGTATTATTGAATGATACTGGCGGAAATAGTTACCAGAGGCGCGTTCGGTAGACCTATCGTTTAGGGCCGATAGCTCTACCGAACGCGATAGCCGCCGATTCGACGAATCGGCGATCGAAAACGATTGCTGTTTTAGCTATCAGAGCGATCGGTCCTCGGAGGTTGATCGATTGATCGCCGAGAATGTAAACAAACCATTTTTGGCGCAATTTTTGACAGTTGTGACCACCTTAGTGACATTTGAAGTGACAGGGACTTATAATGGATCCTCCAACTGCGTAAGTATTGGCATAAACTTTAGGAAATATAGAGGGATGAGTTAGCCACATACCATGTTTAAAATAAGACTGAAATTTTAATAAGGTAGGCTACTAGGAGCGCTAACATGTTATGGTAAGCAATTAGGCCTACAAAATCTAAAAATAATAAAAATAAATCCTAAAATAAGATTGATCCATTTAAAGCCTTGGTGTGTTGCTAATTGTTTAAAAATGTTCGTTATTCTAAGGAGTAGCCTATTTATAAAACTAGCCTAGCCTAATCCCAGATGATAGCCTAGTAGTGAGAGAGCTTTGAGCCTTTGACCTATTTCATACTAGGCTAGCCTAATTGCTGGATTACCTTTAAGGCCTACCTTATCTAAATTAATTTGACTACAAACTTAACCAATCTAACCAAACGACCAAACTAACCTAACCCAACCCAACATAACCAACCTAACTCATTTTAGCTTAATGTAACTAAGCTAAGCAACCTAAATTAAACTCTCAACTTTAACAACTAAGATAGGTTATTTAAGTTAGGATAGTTAACCCTGGGACTTGCAGACCTTTAAATTAAAATTAGCATAGGCCTAGGCCTAGCCTATTTTTCCCCAATCCCAGCCATGGGCCATGCAGCCGCCAAACAGCGCAGTGCCACAATTAAGTCTAGCACTACCGTCCAGTAGCCAACAACTGAGCTCAGACCGCAGGAAAACTGACACACCGTTCCAATGCCTCTCCCGCAGTAATTTCGCAGTAATTTCAAGATTTTGTGCGCAGTTTAAGGTGCATCAGCTGAGAAATGACAGTACACGGAGCCTAGTCGGGATTACTGTGAGTCTGAATATTTTGGGCAAGAATGTAGGGAAAATATCAAGGAAACCGGCCACAAATTTTCCTGGAAATTTGGAAGTCACCCATCGAATGAACATAACCTATACATCATATTAATATAAGTTTCAACTTTCGGAAAAACCGTTTTCCCCATTATCCAATAATCTTAAGATACGGCCCCCGATAGTGGGGACGGCTATGAAGTACAGGGAAATTGAGGGGTAAAAGACGAAAATAAGGGGTAATATTAGCCTAACCTAACCTTGTACCTGTATATTAGGTGGGGGCTGCCGCCCCCACACCCCCGCGGGCCCGCTGGTTTGGTATGTAATTAATAAAAGGTTGACGTCGCCAAAAAAACTTGAATGAAGTCTAGGTATCTGCAATCTTCAGCTTTGGCTGTGGATAACAGGAGGTAAATATTAACTTTTTCAAAGTAATTGAAAACGTGTTTTCCGAAAGTTGAAACATATATTAACCCGTACAGCCCCAGCGACGCGCCTGGCGCATCGGCGATGTATGTAACGCACAGCCCCAGAGACGCACCTGGCGCATCCTAATTGCGCCGACCGTAACCTCAGGTGTAGCCACTCAAGAGGGCTCAGATTTGTATGGGAACTGTGTACGTATCCCACGCAACCGTGCCGATGGTTGAAAACTCTCAAAGTCCACGTGCGTGCGCGTGAGCGCGCACTAACCTGTTTTTTGGGGGTAATTGCCTTCAAATTTTTACTCTTGTAAAATACGTTTTCGGGGGCTCTGTAGGACCATTTTTTAAGCTTTTGAGCGTTTTTTCGTGGTTTTTCCTTCATTCCTAACCCATTCGCTATTGTTTCTGGAATAAAAAAAAATTGAAAACCGGCCGGGTTCTGGTGAACAAACATTACAAAACTAGCCGGGGCTGGACGGGTTAATATGATGTATAGGTTATGTTCATTCGATGGGTGGCTTCCAAATTTCCAGGAAAATTCGTGGCCGGTTTCCTTGATAAATACCGAATGTAATTACCGGGTGTACCGCCCGTCTTGTTTACACTACGCGGACGCTCACCATCATGTTCCCGTCTATTTTGACTGTCTTTGGATACAAAAATACATTAACCTAACCAAACAACCTAACCTATCCTAACCTAACCTAACCTAGTATTAAGCCTATAGATTTATAAGGATTTATTTTACTATAAGTATTTATAGATGATTTATGTTGTATGTCGGTAGTGGTACACCCGGTAACTACATCCTTCCCATATTTTGTGTGTCGACTGAGAGCCGACTCTGGGAGCCGCTCGGTTAAATAATTTGTATGCCTTTTTGCTAATTTTACGCTTCATTCTTCTTCCAAGTCAAGCTTTGCTTACTTCGGTAAGGGTTGTGTTAGTGGGCGTAGCCTACCGTCGCTTTGTTCACATAGACGCACGCTCGCAGATATTATGTTCGTGTCTCATTTGACTTACTTTTTACAAAATTATCCCACGGCCAGCTGTTACTTGCCCCTTGCTAGTAATAGAAATGATGATGACAATAAGTCATGGGGGATGAGAGGGGCAAAGCCCCCCTCAACCCATTATTAACCTACCGCTGGCCGTGGAATACAATAATGGGTTGAGGGGGGGGGCTTTGCCCCCCGCACTCCCTATGACTTAATGTCATCATCATATATATTACCAGCAAAGGGTAAATAACAGCTGGCCGTGAGATAATTTTGTACAATAAAACAGTCAAATTTGACTCGAACTTAACTGCAAGCGTGCGATTATGTAAACAAAGTGGACGGTACGTCCGCTAACATAGCCCTTACTTTTATTTCATTGGGTATAGGTTTATAAAAATTGAAATGTAAGAAAACATGTGAAATATAAATAAATTTACATGAAAACGAGGACAAAATTAGGTAAGGATGTAGTATTCGGGCGTACCACCCGCCTTGTCTACACTACTCGCACATTGGCAATCATGGTTCTGTCTATTTTGACTGCCCGGTTACTACTGTAGGCTACATAGTACATCCTTCCCCAATATTCTTAAAGCTTTTTCTACACTTATAGTCCCCCTATTATTTCGCTAAAATTTTGCTCAAAATATGTCAATGTGCTTCTTATCAGAATTGTTCGACTTAGTACATCGTTATACTTTGATGAAACCCGGAAGTTGATAGAGAGTTAGAGAAGAAAGTAATATGTGTGGAAGGCAGTATGAGTTATAGCCTATACGAAACAAGGACAATCACGTTCGGACCTTGTTTGCAGCCTTCATGCTGGCGCATAGAATTGATTGTGGCTTAGCGCTAAATTAAGCTTCAAACCATAAACTGTTTACAGGCATGTCCACCTGCTCCAAAGTCTCATGAGGCTCTGAGACTGAAGGAATGGGAGCAACTGCTCACCACTACCACATGTCACTTAGGGGAGAATATCATGTATATATTAACTTTGTGGGATATATTAAACGCTTTCAAAACTCTTAGGTACCCGGTAACGTAACAGTACTGTACTTTGTTATATTATTGATACCGGGTATTATTAGTCCTACTGTACTCTCATTCCAGAGATATGTTTGAATGCTTCATCTGTCATGGTATTTACTGAACACTAGAGGCAGCCCAAAGATGTGCAGAATTATGTCATCATAGAACATCTAGTACAGGTAAGAACATTGCCTTCTGTATTATAAGTATGTCCATATCCAGTATAAGTATGTAATAGCCTATAATATGACTACAGTATATATATATTAATGCTCACTTTTATTGTATTTAAGTTGTACTGGATATATCTTGACTGGCGTTAATAGTTATTTTCATACTAAGGTACCGGTATGGTATATATATTGTAAATAGATATACGGATACCATATTAATCATATACCGGTATCAATTTTGTGTATATTGTATGCTAGTTTTATTAATATAATTATCCATATCTGATGCAGAAGCAGTATTGCCAAGACCACAACATCCACCACCACCACCTCCTCCTCCTGGAAATACTACTGAGCTGGTTGCAGTGGTTGTTGTTCCAGAACCACCAGCATCCCACAGTTCTCTTCCAGACAGTCTTGCAACCCCGGAATCATCTCAAGGCACACCTCAAGGCACACCAAGTAAAAAAGGTTGGTGTAAGGTTACTGACCTTGAAGCAGTGTACAGTAAACCTCTTCTCTTTCAGACCTTGGATACCCAGTACTTTCAGAGAGTCTGAAATATATCTGAATACAGTAGGCCTACAGTAATTATATTCACATTTGAGGCTGTTTTTAATTGCTTCATTGTAGTTACTTCAAATCTCACCTATAACACATAGTGTTTCCAGAGAGGATCTTCCAATTCAACCAGCCATGGGACATATGTTAGTATAGAATTTGCTTAAAAATCCACAAGAAAAATACAAAAAATATTTAAAAAAAGCATGGATGTATGCATGCATTTAGTTGTGACCCTTAGTTACTCAAAGGTGGCACTCTTGGTAACAAAGACGGGAATCCCAACTGCAATACAGTACTGCTATTATGTGGGAGCCCTCAGTTCCAGTACCGTACCACCTCCCCACCTCTAGGATCCATGTCATTTATATACCTCGCAACTCCATCCTTCCAAATCCCTCTCAGTTTTTCTCTTCCTCTGCCCTTCCACTTCACTCTAATACACTCTTTTAGCCATTCTCTCATTTGCCATATGCTCCACATGACCGAACCACCTCAAGGTGTTTCTCATAACACTCCAGCATGTCCACATCTACACCACTATGCTCTCCATTTCCTTATTTGTCCATCTATTTCTTCATGTGTCTCCACATCCACTCTCAAGTAACTAATTTCCACCCCTTTTATGAAGCGACTTTCTTACTTTCAAAATCACCGCCTTGTTACTGTATTTCTCTCAGCATTCCTACAACCCTCTTCCCCTGTTTTACCCTCTCTTGCACTTCATCCTCTATTATGTACTCCCATCTTAACTGATCACACTTTCCAAATACTTAATTGAGGTGACATTCTCCATTACCTGACCATACAACCTCATCTAACACTCAGTGAATGCATTCCTCTCAAAGACTCATGCTCTTCACCACATTAACCTTCAGATTCCGTTTCTCACACACAGTTTCAAACATATTCATAAAACCCTGCAAGTGTGACTCAATATCAATCATCACAACTGTATCATCAGCAAACAGTAGCACACACAACTTCCACAGGGGGTACTCCAACATCCACTGATCTTCCTAGTATTTCTTTCATGACTCCATCCATAGTTTTACTGAACAACAATGGGGACATGCCACACCCAATTTTAGCACAACTATAGATCAGTGAACTTGCTAATTTCATCCTCTACTGTACATGCACTTCCGCCATTGTTGTTGTTCCCTAAGCTGCCTGGCCGAACAGCCCCAAGGCCCCGAGCAAAGCTAAGGCCATAACCGAGCGCCCCCACAGAACCCTCCCTGCTTACCACAATAAAGGCTGGGTGACCGAAGCCACTCCATGGCGGGGAGCTGAGGAGGGTGCGGAAATGCCCGGGAAACCAAAGCCCCACCCAGGGCCCTGTGCCCCTCAGCAATTATGAAGAGAAAGTTGAGGGGCAAAGGAAAAATGTGACGCTTTGGCTTCCAATCTTGGTAAATTGGGAGGTCAATCCACGGAAGAGACGCCATCACTTGATATCTAGAAAATATATAAGTAAAAGGAACAGTCAGAGTAAGCTATGGGTATGGCAGAGATCGCTCAGTTCTCACTCTGATAGACCAGCCCATCACCACATGACTAGAACCCAACCCTCTCAGCATCAGCTAGGAAAGCCGCCTTTGGCAGGCGGATAGCTCTCCTATTTCAACCCCTTTCGGGGTTGGGCACCCGCCAACTGCCGCCATTGTACCATACCGTATGCTCTTTACCACTTCCAACAACTTTTACCAACTACTTTGTATAATCTCAATACTTTCCAAACCTTCTATCTCTAGGCTATCTACTTTCATAGGTTTTCTCCAAGTCCATGAAGGCAGCATACCCACCCTGCTCCTCACCTACCCACTCTCTTGATCACTATCCTACAGTACATCTTCCCTATTTTGTTAAGGAGACGTATCCTCCTGTAATTACTACACATTCCTCTCTCCTTTCCCTTTATACTAGGGAACTTTATTATGCCTGATTTCCAGTCTTCAGGCACCTTCCCCTTCTCCAATGCTAGTAATTTTCCATTCCCATTAAATTAAAACTTTACGCAAATGTTCCTTTATCTGCTTCTCTTACAGTTTATTCTATGTCATTTCAGCTACTGCCAATGGAGTATGGTCTCACCAAGCCATACTTCTACTAGTGGAGACCTTCAGGGAACTGCGCCACCTCCTTTCCTCTAGTACCATCAAGAAGATGGAAGTGTGGCGCAAGATAGCCAAAAAGCTGCAAGACTTCGGCCACCAATTCACCGCTGAAGCTTGCGACAGGAAATTTAAAAACCTCAATTACAGGTACTGTACTTACTTATACCATACAATACTTTTTTGTTACGGTTCTCATTGTTTGGATAAAGAGAGCTTTGAAAAGATAAATGTGCTAAGTTTGCATCTCTCTTTCTTCTACCGCTATTATTAATCATGTTCTTCCGAGCTTCCTCAATTTATATCTCCCTCCTTACAGAGAGTAGGTGGCACACACCCCTATTCTGTCCAATTTTCTAACCCAAGAGTGAACTAATTTCCCAATCTGTCTTCCGTCCAACAAGTTAACACTGGAACTCTCTTCCTCATTCTTCAAATCTGCTTCAAGCTCCGCATGTCAAGACATTTTGACTCTTAATGTACCTTGAAATTGTCTGTCACTCTTTCAAATTAGGGGGACACTAATTACAGGCAACTTTGCCTTTTATCTCCTTGTTACTCAAATACAACAACAAAATAATAATAATAATGAGTAATCGTATGTCAAGGACACCATTTGAATCCAAAGATATATACTGTATTAGTATATATAGCTGAAATGCTATCCTAATATACTTTTGTTCATTAAATACAGTACTGTACTGTACATAGACATTACAAAAATTCTGACACAATGCTCGTCTTTGATTTTTGTCTATATAATATATCACTTTTATGAACAACTCACTATACATACTTTAGTACTGTATAAAAGAAGATGTACGGTACTTATTTAATTCAGTAAGGTTACAGGTGGCTGAAGCAATCATACAATTGTTTGTTTTTCATTTTGATAATTTATATTTATATATTGTATTCATGACCAGTTAAATGCAACATTATGATTTGTTTCAATATTTCACAGATATAAGAACATAAAAGACTCCAACAGACTGACAGGAAGAGGTGCTAATCACTGGCAGTACTTTGAGGTGATGGATGAGCTGATGGCTGGTGACCCAGCCATTGAGACTGAAGTTGTGGAGAGCAGTCTAGTTCTTGGTATGTATTGGTATTATACCTTACTGTACTTGTTCACTCCTTTGCAAATCTTATATGACGTTTGGCATCTTACCCTTAGGAGCTACTGTACTTCATGTATATATAGTATACTGAACTTAATGTATGACACCTTGCCTCCAGTTACCCAGACATGCACCCACTGCCCACTCCTCAGTGCTACTTCCACTATGTGGATTAAGACCATTGTCACCATTGTGGAGTCAGCAATCTAAACTAGACTGCAGGTCCTGGACCGAGTCATCACTGAATAAGTGTTCATGGCCTCTAACCCCCCACTGCATAAGCAGATATCAGGGGTAAAGTAGACCTTTTATCACATTTACATTGTGAATCTTTGCACCTGGTCAGCATTAGCAGCTGATTACACTAGTTACAGAGAGCACAACAACAGCCACTCCAACAGTGTATGATTTTCACACGCTGGTTACCTCGTTTAGGCACTATATGTTTGTAACTTGTTTGCTAAATAAAATATTCAGTTTAAATCATTTCAATTTGTTACATTATATTCATTAACTTTGAATTACAATAACACCTTATTTTAGGTACTGGAGGTCTACCTGTAATGTGCCGTCCTACTGCCGCATCACCTCATGAGGGTCAACCTTCATGCAGTTCTGCTCGGCTACCAACAACTGCAGCAAGAACGCAGGTTCCACTCAGAAGCCCATCACCTGCAGCTTCACAAGCCACCACCTCTACAGGCCTACCTCCTCCTTTGCCCAGCCATCAGCGTCCCAGTAAACGGAAACGATCAGAGCATGAGGAGGCCGAATTAAGAACAACTCTCTCTGAAAGAACTGTCGCCATGGAGCGCGTAATTGCAGCCACAGAAACCCGCAATAATATATTGGACCGCTGCATGACTCAGATGCTTGAACAACATCAAGACTTTTTGCAGATGCAGCGTGAGCAAAACATCAGACAACAAGAAATGCAAGAGCGACATCATCAAGCACTTGAAGCCTTGCATGAACGTCAGCTGCAGCTGCAACAAGAGCATTTGAGAGAAACCCGATTGTTACAAGAACATGTCCAAAGAAGCCAGAGGGACCAACAAGACCAGCAGAGAGAGTTGCAACGGCAAATGATACAGCTACTTCAACAGCTTGTTCACCAAAAAATCAGCCCTCCTCTTAATAATCATGTGTTCTACTTTTGGACATCTGGGCTGTGATGGCATGTGAAGTGAATGGTGTGTATGGTTGCGTATGTCATCCAGGGCTGGCAGTGGGCGTGTATCTGATTATTGAGGCAGTTTTTCCGAGTTTTATTGTCTACACATTTTGGCTGAGTAGTGAGTATACAGTATACTTAAATGACATGATCTCTTTTCTCTTTATATTCAGTTAGGATGTTTATATTTAGTGTGATCTTACATGCATTTTTGTCTACTTCATCAAATATAGAATAGTATTATTTTGTATCTCTGATGAAATAGATATTGTATTGCTATGTGTACTATTTTGTCAGGATGTTTTGGTTATTATCAATTGCTCATCTACAGGTCTAACGCCTTTTGTAATATTTTATGGATGTGCAATGGCATTGTCAAGTTATTACGTTTTAGGCCAGGCAGGTACAGATACCACAGTGGTCAAACACAGTAGCCTACAGTAGTATATATATATATGAACACAGTATAATTATCATCCTGGGTGAATTATGTGTTGCAGGTACAGTAGTTCTGTTATTTAATAATCGAGCCTGTATCTTCACTGGTCTGTGTGTGCACATAGCTATACTGTACTGCAGTTACCCCAGGTCAAAGACTTCCTGGCATGACAGTACACCTTTATAAAAAGCACTGTTATAAAATCAACAGTCTCATAAATATATATTTTTGCCTTTAACCCATTGAGCCCCATCCGCAAAGTAGCCTAATGTAGTACCCCGCACCAAATTGTAGTTTCTTTATTCATACAGAATTTAGTACAATTTACCAGAACGTCCCAAACTGACTAATTCATTGAACATGACGATAGTGCATCGTTTTATGTGCGATTAGTTTGATTGGGAACCATATTAACTTGCTCATGTAATGGATTCTATCTATTGCCGGCCGCCTTACTCCCCTTACGAGGGTGGCCATACACAGAATGTCCCCAAGCGGACCCATTTCCTCTGAGAGGGACAACCCGAGCCAGTTTAGTGAAGGAATTACAGGATTGACCTCTCAATTTAGGATCCGTCCGACTCCGAGGCCCTCTGTGTATCTTGTTAGCACTATTTTTCTACGGTGGTGTTCGGCTAATCCATCCACTAACCTGCCTTACCCTTAGGTAAGCTGTACGGATTTGTATCAGGTTTACTCCCCTAGACAGGTTGCCAACCAAGGCTGACGAGTCCCATCCACCCGGATTTGTATAAGGTTGTCTCCCCTAGATGAGTTGCCTACCAAGGCTAACGAGTCCCATCCACCCGTTATGTAATGGATTGTGTTCTTTTATTTCAAATTTTATCAAATGTTATCAACTGTGCTGGTAGATAGATATATTATTAGGAAAATCAGAGTTTTAATAAGGAGTAAACTAGTGCATTGGGTATATTTTGGAAAAGTAAATAGTGAGGTGAAACTAATGCTATGGTTTATACAAGGTAGGCTAAGGCTTATAATATATTTATAAATGTGTTTCTATTTTTATGTTAAGGAAAATATATAGCCATATACATTATTTTTAATAGGTTTTTAATAAAGTATTTCTTATACAATATGGTGCTGCATTATTTCCCAATATATTTCTGTATACATATACATTTGTGAATTAATAGTTGTATTCTACACCTATTTGAATCCATATCGAATGCATGAGACTGTACCATGCCTTATGATAACCAAGATGCTTCAGAACTTGGCTTTAAAGTGAACACTTTCAATGAACAAAACCTTATTAATCGTAATCATTACATAGCCCTAGGGTGAGGGCTGGTCCAATCCAGAGTGAGGTTTGGCATCCTCTACCCAACGTTAGCTGTATCTGCCCGTTACTTTCCTTTTACAGTACTACTTTTCTTATATTAGTCCCAGAGCTCACAGATATTTATGTGTTTTAGCACTAAATGGTCTGATGGTTGATTTTCGTAGGAAAACGTAGTTTATGGAAATGAACGTTTGAAAAAATTGTGTTGGGCCGTTTTCTCACAATAAGCTCCTAAAATGGAGTATCGCATGTAGTCACCGTCGATTTTTGCGAGACTTTCTTGAATAATAATCATACACAAACAGCCCTAAAGTCTCTCAATATTAAGTTACGAGCATAAATGAGGTGTTAAACTGACCTTAGGATCAACAACAAGAAACACATAGCCTTGAATAATGTATTTATGATTATTATGTTTACATTCAATAATTCAGAATAATGGTTCATATAGCAGCCTAGATTTAATAGTTTTGTAAATGGTTCAAATTACAGCTTGGCTGTTGGTCAACATTCGATGATCAAAAATGTTCTGGCAAAATGTCTGGAATATTTTGCACTGGTATTGGAAACTAGACTGCTGGTAGATGAATTTAGGTAACAGATAAATATTTAATGTTTACCTTACGAGCTGCCAGACCAGTGTTAGGGATAAATGTTGAGTGAAAAAGTGCTTGTGTAATACTGGTTTTAGGGAAATAGAACCGAGTAGAGAGGGTGCGTAGGGATTGACTACATCACCGGTGGCGAGATATCAAGAAATAGTTTAGGCCGATTGTACATGTGACAAGGATAAGTGAGAAGGGTAAGTGGAAGTAGACCGAAGAACACTGAGATGAGGCCTTGACAAAGGAGTGGCTAGTGACAATCGATAAGTCATATGATATTTAGGGCAGCTTGATGTGTCTCTTATTAGAAAAGCGTATTAACACGGCTGAATATGCACCCATTCTTTTTATCTAAAAACCATTGGAATCGGCATTCGAAGCAGAACAATCTGACAATTTACGAGAGTATTTGATGGGATGACTTTTGTATGACCATTACATTTTGTTTAGTAGTTTTCATTAATTTGACCAAAAAAAAAAAAAAACATACACCCTATGTAGAAAAGGAGCAATCACTTAAGTCTACGGAAAATGCTGATTAAAATGGTTGAGAAACAGCAAAGCAGTAGTGATTTTTGTAAAATTCAGATAAAGAGTATCACATCAAATACTCTTTAAAATAGTCAGATTATTCTGGTTCAAATGTTGATTACATTGGTTTTTGGATGTTAAACATTAGTGCATATTCAATCAAGTTATAAGTTTTGTTTTATACAAGTGTTTTGTCAATGGCAATGCAAAAAAAGTGATTTGTCAGCGGCAATGCAAAAAAAAGTGTTTTGACAGCGGCAATGCTCCCCTTAGTAGATACTGTACCCTACATTATCCTAATTATGCAAGTGAATGTGCTATCTGATCTCGCTTACGTTGGGCTGCTTGTGCAGGTTGCAAAGCCTCAGGATCTGGCATTGGGGGCATTTCTTCTATATCCTGGTATTCAAAATCTTGGTCATCAAGCCGTTCTTTCAAAAGGATGTAATTGTGTATAATACAAGCAGCTGATACAACTAGCGGTATTTTGTCTATTGAGGTCATGTTCAAATACTTTAGTCTCTGAAATTTACCTTTGAGGAGACCAAAGGCTCTCTCAATGACAGCACGAGCAGATGAGTGACGAGCATTGAATGTTTTTTGCACATCAGTAAGATGACCATTGTCTCTATACGGAACTAACATATATGTTTCCAGAGTGTACGCCGAGTCTCCTAAAAGATGGACATTTTCGGGGAAGTATCCATTTTGTAGGGCAGTGTACAAAGGGGACTTCTTAAACACTCGCTGATCATGAAGAGAACCTGGTTTCTAGGTTTCCCAGCATCCACAGGGTTGCCAAAATCTTCTTCTCGGTGGTTATCACTCTGTCAAGAAGATAGGGGCTCAGCAGGTGGCACAGATCCTGTAAGAAAAGATTTGACCTTAATGGAGGTGCTCTTTGATCTTCTGCAAATTTACTGAGTTGAGCAACTGAACACAGTAGTGCCCTTCAGAAAAGGAAGAAACTAAACAAAAATAATAATAATATATGTAATAATAATAATAATTAATCTACCGGTATGACTTTGTTGGAGTGACATAAATCAGGGGTCAAAATTAGTAACTTGGGGATGGTGGCATCTGAAAATATTTAGATAGACACACATCTAGGCCAGTATGTGTGGCGAATGAGCAGAGCGAGTTGTTTGATGGGTTAATGCAAGGGTGTGTGATGTCCCCATTGCTGTTCAATATATATCTATATGGATGGAGTCATGAAAGAAATACCCAGTACAAGGAAGAGCAGTGGATGTTGGTGTACCTCTGATAAAGGAAGAAAAAGAGTGGAGGTTGCCCGTACTGCTGTTTGCTGATGAGCGATAGTGAATGGGAGTTGTGTTGTGTTGTTCCCCAAGCTGCCTGGCCGAACAGCCCCAAGGCCCCGAGCAAGGTCAAGGCCATAACCGAGCGCCCCCACAGAACCCTCCCCGCCGACCACAATAAAGCCTGGGTGACCGAAGCCACTCATGGCGGGGAGCTGAGGAGGGTGCAGAAACGCCCGGGAAACCAAAGCCCCACACAGGGCCGTGCCCCTCAGCAATTATGAAGAGAAAGTTGAGGAGCAAAGGAAAAATGTGACACTTTGGCTTCCAATCTTGGTAGATTGGGAGGTCAATCCACGGAAGAGACGCCGTCACTTGAGATCTAGAAAATATAAAAGTAAAAGGAACAGTCAGAGTAAGCTATGGGTATGGCAGAGATCGCTCAGTTCTCACTCTGATAGGCCAGCCCATCACCACAGTGAATGAGACTTGCAGGGGGCTGGTAAATATGTTTAGAACAGTGTGTGAAAACGGAATCTGAAGGTAAATGCGAGGAAGAGCAAGTGTGAGGTGAGGTTGAACGGTCAGGTTATCGAGAATGTCAGCTTATTAAAGTATTTGGGCAGTGTGTTGAGTAAAGATGGGAGTATGGATGAAGAAGTGCGGGAGAGGGTGCAACAGGGGAAGAGGTAGGAACGCTGAAATCAGTAACAAGAAATAGGGTGGTCAGCATGGAAGTAAAGAAGTCCTTGTGTGGCAGTGTGGTAATCCCAACATTGATTTACGGGAGCGAAGCATGGATGTTGGTGAAGAGAATCAAACCAACAGTGAGAGGGTTGGAAATGAGTTACTTGAGAAGTGCATACGGAGTTACATGGAGGGATAGATAGACGAATGAGGAAGTACGACAGAGGTGTGGTGTGGATGTAGATGTGCTGGAAAGTGTGAAAAGGAATACGGTACCGTACCTTGAGAAGGTTCGGTCATGATGTGGAACGTATGGGAAGCGAGAGAATGACTAAGAGAGTCTACAAGAGTAAGGTGGAAGGACAGAGAGGGCGAGGTAGACCGAGTGAGAGGTGGAAGGATGAAGTATATGAGTGAAGGCGGTGCTGGATGGAAGGATGGGCGTCGACTGACTGGGGACAGAAGTGCATGGGGCCGTTTCGTTCGTGGCCACCCCTTCGGGGATCACGGCGTCCGGCAATAGATAGATAGACATCTAGGCCAAATTTTATTAATTGAACAATGCAAAGTGATTCGCAAATAATTAAATTAAAGTTAGGTTAGGCTACGGCAAGTGATTATTGAGATAAATTAAGGTCACACATCAAAAGAATCATAGGTTACTAAACATTCTTACAAAACTATTATAATTAAATTAAGAAACTTAATTTAAAGATCAAATAATTGTAGGGAAAAGGCTCGCACATTCGTGCTCACGACCATTACGTTTGCGTCTAATTTGCTCACATTTGGGTCCTCATCCCCCAAGGACTTATTGTCATTATCATATACATTCCCAACATGGAGTAAATAACAGCTGGCCATAGGATAATTCAGGAAAAAGCGGTCAAATTAGACACTTGTAACGGTCGTGACCGCAAGTCGCTGCGGCGAGCGCCATCGCCTTATCCAAATAATAATTTTGATAATTTCATTCTTTGGCACAGGCATATGGCTAAGCTATAGGCTATAGCCTATGCATAATGTTGGTTGGTTGAATTTTCGAAGAGGACAATTATGAAATGATTTTTAATTGTTCTGTATGCTCTACAGTATTTTACATACAGTACACGTAGGTCCTACGGTACTTTAACGTGCGATAGGTCTTTATATGCTTGCGGAAATTCTGAATAAATGAAATTCCCAATCCCCTCGCCCCCTCCTAACAAGAGTGCTACTAGGATAGGTTAGGTAAGGTTGTTAGGTTAGGCTAATGTCTTTTCAAAGTTGACTGTAGGCCTATGTCAAATAAAATGCCGTAAAAAAATAACTAGGGCCTAGTAAAAAGTCTGTCCACGGTCTATTAAATTTTTACCGAAAATTTCAATAAGTCCTGGTGGGGTGAGATGAATTCTGTATCCCAAGGCTAACTGTTATTGTCATATATAGCCTAGCTTATTCTTGTAATTTTATTGTCTTTAACCCCACATTTTCCTTGATGTTCATAGCCCTCCCCAGTCCCCACTAGTGAGGGCTGTTTTTAAATAGGCCTAGTTGGAAAATG
Organism: Paralithodes platypus; assembly: GCA_032716605.1. NCBI lineage: Eukaryota > Metazoa > Arthropoda > Malacostraca > Decapoda > Lithodidae > Paralithodes > Paralithodes platypus. The sequence goes on from CM064512.1 coordinate 30,098,144, forward strand.
GGTAAATAGGCTACTAATTTCTGCTCCAAATCTTTATAATACAACACTAGGCTATATCTGAAGTACAAAAACACACACAACCCAAAATAGGGTACCAGTACTTACTAAAATCGCTGTTGGAGCTAAAAGTTAGGTTTAGGCTACTATATTTTCCACAATACATAGGCTTTACCGGTGTATAGGCCCTATATATATATATATATATATATAGCCTAGGCCTAGGCTATATATATATATATATATACAGTATACAGGGTGTTTCATAAATACCTTTCATAAATTTCAGAATGAATAGACCTAGCAATAATAAATATACTGTACTATGTGACGGTTTTGGAAATTTCTCATATTTACCGGGATATTACACATTTTAGTTTAAATAGGAAAGTCTAGGCCCGGATGAACACAATCAGTAGATTACCATCACCTCACAACAGCATCACAGCAGAAAATCCCCATGCAACAACAACGAGGGGACATCAGGAACGCTTTTCGATTAATGTTTGGGCCGGTATTCTTGGTGACCATCTAATCGGACCTTTTATGTTACCACAACGACTTACAGGCAATGTGTAGGCCTACACCAGATTTCTGCAGGATGACTTACCCATACTACTTGAAGATGTGCCTCTCAGAACACGTAGACAAATGTGGTTCATGCAGGATGGGGGGCTCCAGCTCACTTTGCACGAGGTACAAGGGATTTCCTTAATGTTATGTACCCTGATAAGTGGATAGGCCGTGGTGGTCCCATCGCCTGGCCACCTACCCGGACCTAACTCCACTTGACTTGTATCTTTGGGGACACTTGAAGAGCAGGGTGTATGCTACACAAATCAACACCTGTCAGCAACTGTGGCAACGAGTTCAAGAGGCATGCAGAGAAGTAAGAAACACACCAGGGATATTTGAAAGAGTGCGACAGTCTCTTATGCGCCGAGCCCAAGCCTGTATCAACGAGGGTGGGAGAAACTTCGAGCAACTATTGTAAATACTGTAAAATACATTGATGTTCAAACATTTATGACAAAATAAAGTAATTGAGGTGATGGTAATCTACTGATTGTGTTCATCCCCTAGACTTTCCTATTTAAACTAAAATGTGTAATATCCCGGTAAATATGAGAAATTTCCAAAACCGTCACATAGTAAAGTATATTTATTATTGCTAGGTCTATTCATTCTGAAATTTATGAAAGGTATTTCTGAAAACACCCTGTATAGCCTAGGCCTATATATATATATATATATATCTTGTGAAGGCTGGGCTAGGCCTATTTTATATGTACATAATAAACTTGTCATTGACCAGTAATTTGTAAAACATTACAGTAGCCTACAGTACTTACTTAGGCCTAGCCTATAGAACATAATAGAAGTTAGGCCTAGCCTAGACTTCACAAATATTTCAGCTTAGGCTATATTATCCTAGGCCTAGCCTATCTGTACTTTGTGTTGGGATTAGGATATTCCCCTGTTACGATTTAACATATTCCTATTCAGGCTATCCAATCATCATTGCATCCATTGAACTAGGCTAGGCTATGCAAAGTTGCTTTCAAATTAATTTGGGTTGGCCTAGACCTAACCTACGTAGGTTAGGTAGGCCTAATGAATTATGAATTATGTTGATAAGGTTGACCGTTGATAGGACAGTTAATTACAAAACAACATTAAAGTAGGCATAGGCTAGCCTAGCCTAGGCCTAAACATTTAAAATATCACATCTAATGCAGAAATGGAAAACACAATTAGGGTTTGATGTCAAAATCAGTAGCCTAGCCTAGTTTTGAAAAAAATAAATGAGTATTAGGCCTAGTTTTGACACAGCAGTGGCGCACCACGACTGCGAGGCTGGGGCCTCTGGATATATCAAGTAACTAAAGTATGTAAGCTAAACATAGGCCTAATTATAAATGACTAACCTCAACTGTGGTCCTTTGCATGCGGAAGTGAGACTTGAATACTAGATCCGAGTACGCTGGGACGATGAGTTCCACATAATTGGGAATGGTGACAGGTCGAGGTCGCTCTCTCACCGCTACAGCTTCCACGTACTCGTCAAGGGCCTCGTCTCTTGCAATGACTGCTTCGACGGCATCCAGTAGTCCTCTATCGTCAAGCTCTGCGACACAGACAATTCCTGCAGCCAGGGGGAGGTCTGCCATATCCTCTTGTTTGTTGTAGGCTTGTTTGGATAGGCTGGATAGCGTCCGTGTAGATCTGTTGGACCTTGGTAGCGTAATAGATTTGGCGCCTTTTGTCAATTTTCATGGACGGATGGTTCTTAGCTAGGCCTATCACATTTAAAGTTATTATATTACTAATACTATAGATTGCGTATTGTGTTTCCCCTTCTTGAATACAATTTATGTAAATATTAAACACACTACAACAAATAGGCGAAAAATAAAGCAATTCTTGTTGCGATATCAGTTTGTTATGGTTTACAAAGCTCTGGCAGACCGATCGGCGATCTGTGTCGTTCGGTAGTGAAATCGAAACACCGTTCGGTCAAGCGCTATCAGACGAATCGGCGATAGGTCTACCGAACGCGCCTCAGGTCTCGTTGGCTGGTAAAGGTCAATGATACCTTCTCCTTTTTCATATGCACATTTCTACTAGTTGCCATGTGTGTTTCCTGATTATTTGACAGCATCATGAATACTTGATAATTGTATTTGATAATTCACAATTATACCACCGAACATAATCAACCATTTTAATATTTACACGGCAAAACAATACAATTTGGATTGCCCGATTGTTTTTTCCGTGCTATTATGTCTGTAAACGCTCGAGGAATAAGCTTTGGTGCAAAATACTGATTAAATCCTCCAGGCGAAGATTAAAAGTAAACAAGGTGGAACACAAATGTTGCCTCCCCAGGAAGCCTTTTACGTGGCTTAACCATAATAATTGTTAAATAATGACATCGTGTAGGCGTTCTTCCGTCACTATGAATTTTGTAAATTGTGTACCGGTACGCCATTCAACGTGTATGATGACTTTATTTTAATTTAATTTAGAATAACATACGACGAGTTTATACATATGTGGAATGTCCAAGAACCATCCATAACGACAGTTTAATGTTTAACTTTATAAATCAGGTTATATGAGCCTGACCAATTATGAAAACAAGAAAAATCGTACTGAAAAAATATATAACCTAAAGTGCTTGACACTTTTGTACTGCTTTTGTGTACTCTGTTAATTAGCATTTCTGTTGTTAACACTTTTAAACAACATATGATACCGGTACTATAATATTTGATGTTTGTATTTATATCTTTGTTAGTGTGTTCAATATCTTGGTTGTCTTTACTGTTTTAATATGTTTTATATTACACATTAAACACATTTTGTTTTAAGTATTTTTTTTAAATTATATACTTCTTTATCAGATCTTACAATTTGTTTACAATTGTTTGGATAAGTTCATTCTTGTAGGCTATAGGTTACTATTGCTTTTATGAGTTTATACTTTTCTCAATTTGTTTTCTGGCTTTTACTTTTTAACTTCATATGATTAAACAAATTTCAAGTAATTATCTTTGTATTAAGTTATTTTGTGTACAGCTTCATTTTTTATTATCACATAATCATTGATTAGGCAGGGAGTCTGCAAACTACTAAGACAGTCTTACAGAAAAGACCTTTATGATGATCTTACGCATGTAATTATTATCATATACTGTACATTGTGTATATTATTACTCTACTACTGTAAATAACTTAATTATCGTATCTATGTAAGAAATTACGAAATAAAATTAACGAACGAACGAACGAACGAACGAACTAACTTCCTAATCCTGCCACGGACATTAGTTCCAGGACAGTAGTTTGTTACGTCCTGGGATATATAAACACTGGGCTCTTTCTATTGGACTAGGTATGCGGCAACAAGCAACAACGGAAAACGCTAGATCCAACCCTTATCTATAAACCCAGGCAACAAACCACCCTAAACCGTCAAGAGTCCTGCCTGGACAACAAGGTATCCTATGACTCGGTTACAGGGTGCACGCACTATAGACTGCTGATAGTCAAGCAGGCTATATCAAAGATCACACAATTAAGTTGACTTAAAGCTTCAAGGAAAAGATAGATAACGGAATTAAATTGCAGAAACAATTTAATAACAAACTAGAAGAAAGTACATTTAACGTTACGTTAATTAATACAACTAATCACCCCTGTGTGAAAGAAGGTGAAAGCAAACAGTCCTCAAAACATCGTACAGGTAGACAAGATGCGGGTTTCTAAACTGCATGCGGCTACTGTAGGATCTGATGCTTAGCAAAGAAAGTACGTTACGGATTTAGAGAACTCTTAACTCATAAGCAGGAATAAATACTAGTGATAGGCCATACAGTGTATAATGGCATAGGTATAATTAAATAAAGGCAGCAACTCACAACATAACCACATACAGGTGTGCTTCTCACTCTTAGTCAGGCAAGCCTGCTCGGACAGAGTCTCTAAGCCACACCCTGACTCACAATGCTCACAAAAACGGTAAACTGTGGCACAATAACAAGCATACAGAAATAATAAACCCCTTGCTGTTAATTAATCTGCCAGGTGGCAGAGGTCTAGCTGGAAGGATATAGGCTTCGGATACCCGGGCTGAGCCACCTGCTCTAGCCTAGGGACGTTCCCAAGTCTGTGCGCCAAATTACTCTAATTGAAAGGGTGCTCTCTTGAGAGACTCAGATCGCAAGTATCTGACTCTCTCCTGGCGACCCTAAAACAAAAGCAAGACGTGCTAGCACAGTGCTGAGTGGACTAGGCAAGGGCCCTCACACAACACAACACTAGACACACAGGGACACAGACAAGAAAATGCCCCCAGACTCCCACGGGTATCCTAGTAAAGTCGTGCGGGTCCACATGACTCACACCAGCAGACTTTACTTAAAGGATCGCAAAAAGCCTCCCCTCCGGTCTAGCCCCTGCTAACCTGACACAAGAACACACTAGCAAGCATGAAACCACCAAATATGAGACAACAAAAAAGCTTCCTAGGTCTCATTAACAATTACGTCTCTGCATAAGGCCCTAAATCCTATCTAGTTATCTGAGAGCTCGTCGTTAATACAATAATAGATATAAGGTCTATCAAGGGGATGGGATAATTAAATAGATTGGTGAAGTAGTGGAAGGAAGGTATACAAAGTAAGAGAGAAAGTTTCTAAGTGGGGTTGAGAGGGATAGATATCAAGGGGGTCCGAAGGGTACGACAGTGAGGTGAGCTCTGAGTCTTGAATCTGTCTGGACCCCGCCCTAGGCATGCAGAATACATCCCATGCTTGGCAACACTCAATACAGTTGCCGGGTCATAATCCTCTACCCCGTGCGTGAGTCGAAACTAAGCCTAACGTTGCAATCAAATGCATATGGCAACATCAGGCTCGTCCCAAGCTAGACTCTCTGCGCGAAGCAACGTCCCCCAGCCGGTCTCTCTCTCCCACTCTCACTAGACTTACATCTTATATATTATAATGAAACAATCAACTATCGAGAATAAAATATACTAAGATGCGTTGGTTAAGAATAAGGGCAGCTACAAGCTGTGAAACAACATAAGAATATCCCAGACATTAGTTACGTTGTCGTAGGATATATACTAAGGAAAAGCCTGCCGGCCGGCTGCCGCCAGCCGGTTTCTAAACGGCTGGGCAGCCGACGCGCGCGCATGCCCGCACGTGGCTACTATGCAGAAGCGTCACAAGTTCTCATTCCAATTTTCCTTACCCACTCTAAACCACTATTTGGACACTTGATCCTCAGTATTTTGGAGGACAAGCAGCCTAGAGGGGTTACTAGTCCTATTGTTGTTTGATTTCCTTTGTACTCCTTTGTATTTGTGTTCTCGTAGACTCTTTTCCCAAATTCTCCCTCTTCCGACTAATGTACCTAAGTATTTCAGGGACTATCATACCTTTGAACAATTACAAGCTGCCTATAAATTATTGCATAATTTAAGTGACAGTAACACTCACAATATGATAACTGTAACCAAAATATTATGCAGTAACAGTGGAACAGCAAAGTCAAAGTATACCGAAACGTCAATAAAATACCCTCATTGTTCCCTGATTAAATAGCACTGTATGAATATTCCCATATTCAAAATATGCTATAGGGGTGCAATGCCTGGTGAGTTATCTGCTCAACAGGTGGCGTTGTGTGTGTGTAAGTGTGAGAGTCCGAGTGTAGGGGCTGAGACAGTGAAGCACGGGAACGAGGTGGCTTTAGAGATGGGGTCGCTTCGGACCATGAGTGAGCACCGTGCCTCATGTGAAGGCAAGATGGCAGGTGCTCGTTGTACTCTACGTGCTTCACAATGTCTCACTCCCTAGACTGGAACAAGACCTCCTGGGCTTCACTGTTCATTGTAAAGAGGTGAATGTTAAGGCTCTCAGCCTATGCCCGAGAGGAAGTAAGTTGGAATATAGGAAAAAAAAAAAAAAAAAAAAATATATATATATATATATAGGCTATACTAGCTATGGAGCTTAGCCCAGAGTTGTGTTGGTGGCGGAAGGATTAACGTGCGTACATATGTGTTCTCGTAGACTCGTTTCTCCTCTTCCCCCCCCACCCCACCCCCACCCCCCGACTGATCTAGCCCTGTGTTTTACAGTGTTTCAGGAACTATCACACCCTTCAACACTTACAAGCTACCTATAGATTAACGCATAATACAAGTGACAGTGACACTCACAATACGATAATCGTAACCGAAATATTATGCAGTAACAGTGGAACAGGCAAAGTCAATGTATACTAGCCAGGGAGCTTAGCCTAGAGTTGTATAGCGTGTATTCATATGTGTCTTATGATAGCCAGATGTCGCCATGACAACCAGGACGCTCCAGGCTTGTATTGTAATCACTAGACTATATACAATTTATAACACTACCAACACTCACAATGACTAGTTCCTGTTATTTACTGCATTGTGGAGGCACAGACTGCGAGAGCCATGCGGTGGAGGCAGGCTGTATATACTGTACGTTCATCCATGCATTTTGTTATTGTCCGGGAGCATGATGGCAACCCATCACCATGGTAGCCACAACGCGCGCGAGGCTTGCCACTCGTCGGCACTTATAACACTTGACTTGATTAACTTGTCACACTGTAACTTCTCTTGCAATGACATTCTATTATACATATTGCCATTTGATGAACTATGGAGGCACTCATGACGCTCAAGTGCTGTAAATAAGCGTCACTCGAAAACTGGAGGCATCGTACATTAGCCTTCCCCGGCTGTCATCTGCAAGAGCGGGAAATCTGAAGATTCGCACGACACCCAGTGATGATGGTGACTTAGGCGAGTTGTTTTATGTTGTTTTGCCTTCATTACTAACGCATACCTTGTGTTTTCAGGAAAACAAAAACAGATGGAATTTTGCCTGGTCTTGGGGTGTCACTTAGTATTATATATTATATATTATTCAGTGTATCAAATTTGGAAAAAGTATTTTTGAGTACCCTTTATATTGAATTTAGTCCAAAGTGTTGACCATTAGTGTCTACCTGGAGTACACGGCAAAAAGTTAGAGCTCCTTTTTCTATCTTGTTGATCCTTGTATCATTTTTTCATTACTGTAAAATTGTATTGAACAGTCGACCAAGCATGGCACCCAAAACTGTTGGTCCCTGCTACACGTGTTTGGGACACATGGAGAGATATTTCACTCCCAGAAATATTTCACTACCACCGCTGAAACAATCCTCCCACCACCTGTGAAAAAGTTGGAAATACATCTCTGAGGATGTCGGAAATATGTTTGATCAGTTCTGTGAGTTTGAAAAGTTTGCAAATTATTGGCGGGGTTTCACTGCTGTGTGACCTGAATACATAATCAGCTACAGTTTTCATTCTTGCACTATTATTAAATATTTGTTATGCAATTCAGTTTCCCCGCTTTGTGTCGCAGCATAATGATTGAGTACACACCATGACATAATATTTTAACGTGATGGAAAGGAAAACATGTAATTATAGTAACAACAAAGTGTAGCTTAAGAAAAACAAATCAAGAATATGTTGATCTCCCTGACTACTTTACCAACATGTCGGAACATTTTAAAAGTTTCAACCTATTGATATATGTTTTGCATAAGCGATATAGTGTTGTATATACATACTATGAGTGGTATGAAATATCAAGACAAACACAAAATATAGTACAACCATTTTATCACAAGGGTGTTCACGTATAAATAGTAATTCATCAAAGCGTGTCAATGTATATCGCTCTCCATAAATTAAACACCCACCAATAATTCCTGTTCATTCTGTGCCGGGATAATATAATAGATATACTGATACATCCCAGGTCTTGATTGATGTGGCGTGAATCATTATATCGCACCAGAGAACCTTTATAAATACAGAACATGACCGGATTTCACAGATTCCTGGATGTAAACACCATTTATTAAAGGGTTGAGCGGTTATATAACTGGGATCGTAACCAGATGTCTGCTGATATGCATCCTGGTAGGCCTTCATTTGTGAAATATATTATTTGGAGTTTATGTGGGCAGTATTTAGTTTCAGCACTTAACAGTAACCTACCGACATGTTATATAAACACCTTTACGGTCTCCAACTAACCAAACATCCGAGATACAATGGTATTAAGTTACATTGCTATTATTGCTGTATTATGATATTTGCATTACGAGACGTCAATAGTCCAATTATTATCATTATCATTGGTACAACAGGGGAAGAGGGTTGTAGGAACGCTAAAAGCAGTAACAAGAAATAGGGTGGTCAGTATGGAAGTGAAGAAGTCCTTGCATGACAGTGTGGTATCCCGACACTGACTTACGGAAGCGAAGCATGGACGTTGGTTGAGAGACTCAGACCAAGAGTGAGAGCAGTGGAAATGAATTACTTAAGGAGTGCGTGCGGAGTTACATGGAGGGATAGAGACAGACTAATGAGGAAGTAAGAAGGAGGTGTGGTGTGGAGGTAGATGTGCTGGAAAGTGTGAAAAGGAACAACTTGAGATGGTTCGGCCATATGGAACGTATGGAAAGCGAGAGAATGACTAAGAGGGTGTACGAGAGCGAGGTGGAGGGACAGAGGGGGAGAGGTAGACCGAATATGAGGTGGAAGGATGGAGTGAGGAACTACATGAACGAAGGCGGTGCTGGTTGGGGGGAGGGGCGTCGACTGACTGGGGACAGAGGTGCATGGGGGCGGTTCGTTCGTGGCCACCCCTTCGGGGATCACGGCGTCAGGCAATAGATAGATAGATAGATCATTGGTAGTTTTAGTAGTAGTATGTGAATTATTATTTTATACTGTATACATTTTAAGGTAATGCGTAACAACACTAAGTTGATGTTATCTGTTGAAGTGGTTAAGACAACGAAACATAAGAGCTCCTGTGATGCCTTTCATGTTGGTTACTATAGTCAGTACACTAAAAGAAGAGGACAACTCTACTTTGCTGCAAATTATATGTTCAGCTGCTGCAGTTTACTAACGGAACACGGTACTGATTTGTATGAATCAATGTTGAAATATGATAGCTATAGTTATAGTTATAGTTATAGTATAAATATCACCATTTTAACTCCTTATGTACCGGCGACATCTTTTTAACCCTTAATTAGCGGCGAGCAACATAAGTCGAGTTAAAAAAAGCTGGACTATGTGGCGGCGCTCGACATAGGTCGAGTGGCAATTTCAGCACGTAATGTGGCTGAGAGAGAGAGACAAGTGGTGGCAGGAGACTAGCGAGCGTATGACTGCTCCAGACCACCGCGGCGAACCTACTGACACAAATCTCAGCTCCCTCCTCCCTCTCTCACTCGCTACATACTCAATTATGTACCGAAAGTACCGAATTACCTGCTTTTTGCACTCGCGTTGCACGGTTATTGCAAGAAAACTATCCATCATACAAGGATCGTTATGGTGTCATTCGAAAGCTCTGTTTATGCCCTTTCAGGGATAGGTACTTGTTTTACGTTCTGGGTCTTATTTAGGCATGAAAATGATCACGTAAACAGCTAAAAACACCCCGCTGTGCGGTACATATAATAAACCGCATAGGCCGCTCGTAAGGTGTTAAACATTATTCTAGCGATATGTAGACGACTTTATGCAGTTTATGAAAGATCTGTGGTAGCTAAAACGGTTAATTGAGATAGTCTATAGCTATTTCATTGTTCCACGTCCGTCTTAAGCTGCATAACATCGCCTATTAGTTGCCGGAATAATAATATAAAGGATGTTACTGGTATTGAATGGGTTAAGTGTAGAGAGTGTAGCACATCTCTGCTTACTAATAATAAATAGAGTATAATGTACACTATTCATTATGAGTATAAGATACATTGTATTATTATTTTGATAATACAGTACAATTAGCTTCCATTATCTGCTTTGGATTTCCTGAAGTAATATAAAAGGCACTGTATGCAACAGTTGTGAAGATTGTTTTATTAAAATATAATATCCATTACCGCTTAGATATACAAATATATCGAGAGGAAGCGTTGCCAATATCTGGCAGGTGAGTAACCGAATTATGCGCCACTCTGTACACACACACACATATATATATATATATATATATATATATATATATATATATATATATATATATATATATGCTTTGTATACAGTACATTTTCTAGTATTTTCCCATAAGACTACCGTCACTGTTTTTACGTTGTTAAAATTCACAAATGTGCACACAATTTGTACTGTCTGTTCTAGTAAATAAACATAAAATGTGTATTTGTCTATATTACCTGTTTAGTTAAAAGGTCCATTCTCGCTTTTGTGCCACTTTCTCTTGTACAAGATACAGACACCTCCGTGTTGCTTATTCCAATTCAGAAAAATATATAGTGTTTTGTTGTTTGGTCCAATTTACAAATGTGTGGCCTCCCAAATGAAACTTCAGACATAAACAACCACTCCAGCGAGGCACCAACACAATATTGAAATTACTTTCGACATCTTATATCCCTTTCTCTGATTTATCGTGACATTGGACTTCGTAATTTTGGCCCAAGTAATATTCGAAACCTCACAGAGCTGAGTGTGGTAAGTTATAAATTATTTTTAAATATTGACACTATATGATATCCTATCCAGTAAGATGCGTTGCATAACATATAATACCTCCGTCGCTCACTCTCACCACACAGGCCATTATGAACTGTCTCTCCTTGTTTGCATGCAATATTGGAATTTATGAGATAACCTCACATTACTTGAAGCATATAAACAAACTGATGTGGTCCAATTCGGCGAACATACACAATTGAAATTCCTGGGATGAACTAAAATTAGTCTAAGCAGTCAGATGAGTTCTAATAAAAGTGCATCTAGGAGCCAATACAAACTATGCATGGCTTTAGTACACGCTTTAGTATTCGAACAGTTTCTGAAGGGATTAATGGGGGGCCAAGGTTGTCATCCAATGGTAACCAAAAGTCAATTGGGTATATCTAAATGTACGACTGGATGGAGAAATGCTAGAGCAAGTGAAGTGTTTTAAATATCTAGGCGGAGTGATACGCAGGGAGGCGGGTGTGGGAATGGCAGAGAGTGTGAGGGAAGGAAAGTTTTCGAAGCAATGGCAAGTATGGTAATTATGGATTAAACTATTGCATTCTATAAAACAAAAACACTTGTTGAATTCAATGGGTTATGTGAAACACCTTAAACACTCTTGATTGCCAGGATTATCCTTCCAAAGTTGCATGCCAAAAAACTGTTAATCCACATCACAGGGAAGGGCTTGGGCTCCAGTGTAAACAGTGACGACCAATTACCCCGCCTCTTGTTGATGGACCCCAAAGGCGTCACTCAGCTACAAATTAGCCCCTTATACCGCATCATAAAGGGTATATGTATATGTATAACTCATTTAGTAATTACGCATCCAAATTGTCAATAATAATGTTTTAATTTGGATAGATTTTTGTTAACATGCGATAAAATTTATATCTAAATTCAATGAACATATAGTTTGCGTTAACGAATGTGTTGTGTATGAATCGACCTACATATGAAATGTCTAGATAAAATGAGCCTCAGGTATAAAGTAACCCCATCTACCCCATTAGGGCTGGGGTACAGGCTCGGCCAATAGATCACACAATACTTTCATAAGAAAGTGTTTAACCCCTCAGACCCGGTTGGGCCCTGAGAAACCCATAAAAAACACACCCCGCGCTACCCGGTAGGGCTTTGAGGCACCGGCAGCCTGAAAGCCTGTAAGCTTGGTGTGTGAGGCGTCCGTCCGACGCATGTAAACAACAGCCGGCTGAACCGACGCCGCGCATCTCCGACCACAAGAAGGAGAGGCGTCGCTTGTCGTGTGTTGCTGTGTGTTATTGTTAAGTAATGAAAAGTAGTGAAAAGTAGTGAAAAGTAGTGATAAGGGGCTGATATTGCCACAAAGTTCTCTCCACAGAAATCGTCATCACAACTGAACCAGTTGACTTAGAGAGCTCTACTCAACACCATTTTACAGCTACGAAACACATCTACGCTTGGGAATGCGGAAGCAGTCAAACTAACAAAGATACGGTAGCCTAGACATAGACGTTTTTCGGCCAAACCCCCGGGTTTCGGGGAAATTATATAATACAATAGCCGGGGCTGGAGGGTTAAAGCCAAAAGAAGGAAGTGATACTTTTTTCTATGAGACACAATTTTACAACATATGATCACACAGTTCTACCCAGAATACAGAAAATCAATATCGTTCCCTATCGCCCCTTGACAACTCTTTAAATGTTATCCAGAATATAATAAAGATATGTTCTACTGAAAGAGTTTATTTTATAATAATAATATAACATACTCGGTTTATTTCGAGCCGGCAGCCAATGAGACCACATAATACACAATTTCTTAACCTAACTGTCTAGTGGTGTAATGCATAAGTGTGTTGATTTTCGGTGTGAGCGTCCTGGGTTCTAATTCCCGGACTGCCGCATGTGTTTGTTAGTTTCATTAATCGAGTTTAGGAGTAGAGTTGGTTGGTGGAGAGAACATAATAATTATTATTATTTACATCCATCCCTGCTGTTTGGTGCTATACAACAACTTTCCTTCCTTTTCCTGCAATCTCCTGTTTTTTTCCCCACGGTGGTTAAGCAGGCCAATGAGGAAGACTTTTGAGTCTGGTGGATTTTCAGGAGATTTGGCATTCTTTTTCTGTTTCTAGTCTTTTCTAAACAAATAAAATCCACCGCTACTGCTCCTCCCTGGATATGGTGTCTTTGGGGCTTGTTTTATACCTTACCCAGATGTGATGGCTCCGTCTGGGTCGACCTGTTTATATCCATCTTTATGTATTTGTATATGGATTGCTTTCAACTTTTTCTGTTTTTGTTTCTACTTTTGTCCGGTGATATAGAAGTTAATCCCGGTCCTCACAGACAACTTGCTACAAGTTGTCGTGTATTTTATTCCAATATTCGTGGTCTCTATAAGAACATCAAGGATCTTACATTGGCATCTGTGGATTATGATATTGTCTTTTGTTCTGAAACCCTTGTCTCTGGTTATAGAGATTATTCTGAACTTCTTATACCTAACTTCGGTAAACCAGTTCTTATTTGGCGTGATTCTATTCCTCGTGCTCGTGGAATGAGCTTGTATATTAGATCTGGGTATAATGCTCAGCACTTAACTAAGCATATTTGTAAATGCCATGAGATGCAGTTAGTTAAAGTTTCCAGCAAGTATCATAATCATTACATTTTTAGCCTGTACAGAAATCCTGATGTTAACAATGACATATATGACTGCCTTTTAACAGCCATGGCTTCAATACAGTCTGTAGATGTCAAATCATCTTTTATTTTTGTTGGTGATGTCAATGCGCATCATCAGGAGTGGTTGAACTCGGTCTCGCCAACTAATAGAAATGGTCATGCTGCATTGGATTTTGCAAACTTATCTGGTTGTGAACAGCTAATCCAAGGACCTACTCATATGTCTGGAAATTGTCTTGATCTAGTACTAACAGACATTCCTGGCGTTGTAGAAACCTCCGTTCTTGTACCTGTTGGCACTTCCGACCACAATGCCATCATGTGTAAAATTAATCTTGATTTTTCTGTTCCTGATATTACTCTCTCACGTAAAGTCTACCTTAAATCCCGGGTTAACTGGGACAGCGTTTGTAATGATGTTTGTAATATTGAGTGGAATCACATACTGAGATCTCATGACCCGGTTTCACCTCTCATCAATTCCCTTCTTGGGATCCTTCGCAAAAGAGTTCCATCAAAGACAATTAAGTCTCCTATCAGGGATAAAGCATGGTTTAATGATGACTGCAAGCGTGCATTTGATGACAAACAGGCTGCATATCGTCTATGGAGGCGTAATCAAACCCCCTTGCATTGGGAAAATTATGTTTTTAAAAAGGCAGCTGCACAGAGAGTTTATGATGGTGCTGAGAGGGATTATAACTCCCATCTTCAGGATGTTCTGGCAGGAGCTACACAGCCTCATAAATGGTGGTCCGCTTTGAAATCCTCTTTATTTGGAATAGATTCCTCCATGCCTCCTCTTTGTGACTCTGATGGCTCCATCTCTTTTTATCCATTATCGAAGGCCAATATTCTATCTAATATTTTTATTAATAAGTAGAGTAATCAGGAATTGTCTTTGCCATTGACATGTTTCCCTAGACCCAACCTCAATTCAATGGCATTCAAATCAGCTGAACTGAAAAGGTACTTGCTGGATCTTGATACCTATGGTGGCACAGACCCGGATGGGTTTTTCCCTCTCTTTTTTAAAAAGGTTGCAGTGGTCTTGGCACCTAAATTGGCAGTGGTGTTTAGGTTGCTTTTGAAATCAGGTAGTTTTCCTCTTTGCTGGCGTAAGGCTATTATCACTCCTATTCCAAAGGGAAATACTGCCTCATCATCTCCTGATGACTATCGCCCTATCTCCATTACATCTATCCTATCCAAGCTCTATGAGAGGCTTTTGTCCAGACGCCTTTCCTCTTATTGTAATAGTCATAATGTGATACCAAACTCACAGTTTGGTTTTCGTAAGGGACTGGGTACATGTGATGCACTTCTGACACTCACCCATGACTTGCAATCTTCATTGGACCAGGGACATGAGTCTCGCATCGTGGCTATTGACTTTAGTTCTGCTTTTGATTTAGTCAACCATAAAGCACTTCTGTTTAAGTTACATCTCATTGGTATTGGTGGCAATTTTTTAAGGAGCTTTGAAGATTTTTTGACGAAAAGATCTCAGTCTGTGGTCATTGATGGGTGTCATTCCCCTTCTGTCTGTTACTGTTGTTTCTGGTGTTCCACAAGGCAGTGTCCTTGGGCCTTTTCTTTTTATTATTTTTACTGCTGACCTGTGTTCCGAGCTTGAAAATAAACTAATCTCCTATGCTGATGATACAACTTTATATGCGTCAATTGCATCACCAATAGATTGACACGTAATTGCTCCTGCTCTGAATAGGGATTTAGCCAAAATTACATCATGGTGTGAACTTTGGGGGATGAAACTTAATGCTAGTAAAACACACTCCATTATCATCAGCAGATCTCGTACCTTGGATCCTCCCCATCCTTATCTACAAGTTTCTGGCGAGCAAATTGAGAATGTGGATACTCTGCGTTTGTTAGGAGTTACTCTTGATCACAAACTTACTTTTGAAAAGCATATTCGTTCTTTCTCCTCTTCCATTTCCCAAAAAATTGGTCTGCTTCGCAAGGTTTATAAAACATTTGCTTGTGACGCCACAGTTATCAAGTCTTTTTATGCTTTTATTTTGCCACATTTCGAGTACTGATCACCTGTCTGGTTGTCAGCAGCTGACTGCCATCTCAAGTTGCTTGACAGGTCGCTAAATTTCATCAGTTTTATTCTACCTAATTTGTCTCTTGATCTGTGTCATCGACGTAAAGTTGGTGCCCTTAGTCTTTTATTTAAAGTTTTTAACAACCCTCAGCATCCCTTACATGGGGTTCTGCCTGGGCCCTATGTCCGGGCTCGTGCAACTAGATTCACAAGCAATCTTAATTATCTTGCCATGAGCCGTGTTAATTTTTCTACTACACAGTTTTCACGGTGTTTTGTGCCGGCCATGGTTGACTTGTGGAATAAGTTGCCAAATGAGCTAGTCAATTCAGCTAATATCTCCATTTTAAAGTCTATAGTTAATGCTTTTTTGCAGCATTAATTCTAATTTTTAAACTTATTTTATTCTATTTTATTGTATTATATTTAAGCTTGATATCCTCCACTGCATAATATGTTATCTGTGTTTAATATGTGTATATGTACAGTACAGTATACAGTGTATGTTTTTATTTTTTCCTAAGTTGCCATAGTCTCTCTCCAGTGCCTCCGGGTGTTTTGTGTGGATTGATCTTGATGGTGTTTCTGCACCCTGGTTGGAGACTTCGGTATCTCATATAATAATAATAATAATAATAATTATAAGTAGTCAACCAATGAACTTTGGCTGCCACAAGGGCGCATACAGACACCAGAAGGGAGAGCATGTGAGCAAGGAACCAGGTGGAACCCAGAGGTGGTACATCCACACCTAACCTCCACAACCAAGAAAGCTTTTGCCAGAAAACTCACAGGTACTGTAGGTAGCTGGGATCGACCTATCGCTGCCAGAGCCAAGTGAATAGAATACATTGATCCAGTACGCTCGGCCACTGTAATTGTTTGTTTGACAGTCTTTCCACGTATTCAAACATTTAACCCGTGGAGCCCCGGCTAGTTTTGTAATGTTTGCGCACCAGAACCCGGCCGGTTTTCAAAAAATGGTTTTATTCCAGAAACAATAGCGAATGGGTTAGGAATGAAGGAAAAACCACGAAAAACCGCTCAAAAAGCTTAAAAAATGGTCCTACAGAGCCCCCGAAAACGGATTTTATAAGAGTAAAAAATTGAAGGCAATTATCCCCAAAAAACAGGTTATTGCGCGCTCGCGCGCACGCACGTGGACTTTGAGAGTTTTCAACCATCGGCACGGTTGCGTGGGATACGTACACAGTTCCCATACAAATCTGAGCCCTCTTGAGTGGCTACACCTGAGGTTACGGTCGGCGCAATTAGGGTCACGCGCCAGGCGCGTCTCTGGGGCTGTGCGTTACATACATCGCCGACGCGTCAGGCGCGTCGCTGGGGCTGTACGGGTTAAGAGCTATTATAAACAGGTTATATATTTATAAAATAATTGTCTTCATAATAGGAATACAATTCAATATTTGTTCGTTGTATAACAATCTTGACATATTCAAGAACGTGAGGGCCTATAAACATTTATGAGTCCCTGTACACGGACAATCCTATTCGCGGGTGACTAGCGTGGACTGAGTTAAAGCAGGTGGAGTTATGGCCATATAAATCACTGTTGTTGTTTATGAGGCAGAATATCTGTGGCCCTTGTGGTTGGTTACGGTGAAGGTGAAGGAATAATTACGTGTGTACGTCTGATTTACTTTAGTGGGATAGAGTGATTTAAAAATATATAATTTAGTTAACATTATATGGATCATTAGTCGGTAATGTTTAACCCCTTGAGCACGATGACATAATTATATTTCCTATTATTTTCCCTACAATTACAAGATTGTCTTTAGCTTATAATCTACCTCTAGCACTCATAGTCGTAAATGCGATGTTAATACACCCTCTGAATAATATAGGTCCTTCTTAGCTGCACAAAATTTTCAAATTTTAGCCAGAATAATAAATAAAAAGGGGTCATTGTGTTGAAAGGGTTATAAACTTGCAAGTTACAACAAGCCAATGACCATTGTTTCTAGTGATTATGACTGCAGGTAATTAGTGTTTATATTTATGACCAATTATGCTGAACATTTTTTACATAAGCATTAAGGAGATTGAGATGTTGTCAGTGAAATACAATATTGCGTTGTATCTTGCAAACAAAACTATGTATAATTTATATATGGAACAATTAATTAGCTCAATGGTTTGACGTAAAAGTTATTAATGTTGTTTCATGTATGCAAACCTTCCAGGATTTCATATAGATAATCTTTATAATTATACATTGCATGCATAGAATATGTATTTACAGTGATTATCTTTAGTTACTCTTCGATTTAACCCGTTGGCTGCAGGAAACGTTCCCGGACGCCATGGCAATTTACAGCAATCTACAGGCTATTAAAGCCTGTTAGAGCCGTAGAAATCTAGTGTCAGTGGGCGGCAGCACATGGGGCCTACCTCCGACCATGCACTGAGATCCGAGCCCCGGGTCTTAGCAGTGCCGCCAAAGGCAAAAAAGCGCTACATTGCTAATAAATAGCGAATTTTCCCCAATACCTATGGTAGCGCTGTGGGTGATCCCCGCGACCTACGAAGCTCATTCTAGTGTCATTTTGAAGCTATTTTCGTTTTGTTTTCGGCTGAATAAATTTCATTTCATGCAGCCATTTGATTAATCATTAAGGAGTGCCCGAATATGCCCTAAATAGCCCAAATATGCCCGCAGCGTAAGTGTTAAGCCCCAAAGAGCGGGTACCGTCTGGAGATGTTCCTGGAACACACTCTGGGTAACATCCTGAGATGTTTTACATTCCCTCACTAAAAGCACGGGTCTTGAGATACATTTTGTGGTAGCCTAGGTTTTTAGGGCATGGCCGGGGTGACGACCTGGCCGGGTCAGCTTCCACTCAGTTATCCACAATCCAGTGGAGTGAGGATACATCGCAGTAAGCGGTCTGAAAGCAGATAACTCAGCGCGGGCTCTCACGTAAAAAAATCTCCACTTCATCAGACCCGTAACAAGATTTTGGTGCCTCCGTATAGGTCAGAACTGCTCAGCTATGACTGATAATAATAATATGTTCAGGTTACTTATTTGGCGCTATTTCTCTCTAGCCCTCGCTTTGAGATTCAATAGCGCTCAACCTAAGCCACCATTACCCATTTCCTCGCTCGCTCGTGGCTACCAGTGTATGTGAAAAAACCTTCACGCCCGAGCGTGGGATTGCACTCTGGGTCACCTGAGTGGGAAGGTGAGACGTTCTCAAACATTATATATACCGGGTATATATATATATATATATATATATATATATATTTTTTTTTTTTTTTTTTATTTGGCCAGACGCCGTAATTCCCGAGAAGGGGTGGCCATAAAGATTAGGCATTTGTCACAAATTTCTAGGTCAACTTGCCCGGGCTTGACATCTACCAATAACATTTTGACAATGAGGATTCGATCCGCCAATCCTTTGATCAGCAGCCGAGGTTCTATGAATATATATATATATATATATATATATATATATATATATATATATATATACATATACATATATTCCTACTGTACACGCTCAATTAAATGCTTTTGCATTGTGATGCAACTACAACTCGGATAAATAGTTATGCTATCGGTATTTTAAAGATGTATACAATTATTTCGGATACAGGAGCATACATATCTGCAAAGTGTACGTTTATGCATTGGTTAACCGGGGTATGCACACATTATGCTGACTATCACAACTGACAAGCCTGATAGTGGTGGTATGAAATCCATAATTACTGGAAACAGTGGTAGTGAGTGTGGCCTGTAGTGAACAGTGTATGAACCATAATAAACACAAATGATTGTGGAATATATAACCACGATCGACAACCCACTGGTTCATGAAACCTATGATGCTTGCTATGAATAGATGTAAGCCAAGCATGTTCAGTATATAAATTATGATTTGTCTGTACTTCATGAGGTCAATGCGATATGTATGGTCCACTTCATGGCCTCCGAGATGTGAATACTCAAGTATACAACTGCATATTAATGTACTAAACATTTTAAGAATAATTAGTTTTCTTCTAAAAAGTCAGTGAACTATTTCAGGTATACTCAATGGCGATTATCCCATTAGCTGCCTAACCCACCGCTATAAGTGCCTTCATATCCACAAGGTTATACGTAGACGATAATATCATTCCCGCAGCTCGGGACAATAAAGGTATTGTACTGGGGAAGGCCACAAGCAATTTCGGCCACAAATACTATTTTGAGAGCTAGGTCCAATTAGGTTAGGGTAAATTTGGTTAGGCTAGGATTGACTATGCTAGGATAGGTGTGACGTGCGGGAATCGACTTTAATGATATGGGCGAAATGAATGACGATGCATATACTAGTGGGAAAAACAACCATACGCCAATGACGATGCCCTGTTTGCAAGCAAATTGTGATTCACTGCTGCAGGTTCTAGGTGCTCCAGTTTCTGCAGCTACATTATTAGTCCTTCAGCCCAGAGGCTTGAGGGTAGACGAAGCAGGTACCAATAATTTCACACTAAGGCATATGGAGGATCACCTACGACCAACAGAAATGGTAGTCTGCCAGGTACCCCCCGTTGCACGTTATAAGGGGCCCCCCATGAACAGGCCTAAAAATGGGTCTGAAATAGATGAATAAGATACCATATCATTTTGATACCACAGTGTATTTACAAGCAAAGCTGTATAAAAAATACAAAATACAGACATTTTCGCCAGTGTTATAGGCCTGCCAGACCCCCTCTAAAGGGCCTAAAATTTATGGCTAGGGTAGACGAGATAGGTACCAAGCAAAGTTGGTTCCAAATAATCAGATACATACTTTGAAACACAAAACAGGTGGTATCAGACATTTTGTCCGTTGTATATGCGATGCCAGACACACCCCAATTATGTACCCCTAAGCCCTATGGTACAACTAGGCTACCCTAAATCTTGTAGATACCAGCTGAAATAAATTGTATATGATATATCAACTCTTTTGTAATACATTTGGGCAAATTACATAATCTTTTCTTATTGCATTGGCTTTGCCAGACCCCTCTAACTAGGCCTAGTATGAGTCTAGTGTAAGGTAATAGAGTTGCCTTTCTTAATATAACACTGATCCAAAACTTCAGTTTGAATCATCTTATGTCTGAACGAGTGTTCGAACCCAATGTTCGAGCGTATGAGAGGTGAGGTCTGGCCCACACTCCACCACACAGGCAGCATTCTCTCGCTTCAGGTGACACAACTCTCTCCACTCGTAAGTCTCACCAATTCAACATTTTACTTATGTGTGGAAGTGACTTATGATGAAAAGTGAAGTGAATTATTAAAATATTATGAAAGTTTATTTGTGATTAATTTTACATTAAGTGTTAATGTATAAATTAATGTTATGGTGTACCTTTGATTTTGTTATTGTTGTTTTTCCATTAGTGTTGTTTCTCCCCAGATGTTCGATGTAAAGGTAATGTGAGGGAATGGAATCTGAAAGTCAAGGGAATCTACTCCAAATGGTAAGCATTACTGATGTTACTGACATTTTAGAAATGTGTATGTCTTTATCTTCTGCAGCATCAATATGAACATGTTAGTTAATCCGTTTGACTAGTATACATTAAGTAAAATGTTTGAAATCTGGGACTTAAATATTAAATATTGTTTTGAAAGCTGAAATGTAAACTGAAATGCTGAAAGTAACAACAACTTGGCACTGTCACAAGATAACCAGACAGGACACATACTAGTACTATTGCTCAAAAGGTGGGTTACATGTATGGATGATAATAGCATTTTCAACCAATTAAATGTATTCTATTGTGCCTCAAAGTTGTAATTAATTAGCTATAGATAGAATAAGGTTGATATCTATGACCTAAAAACATCAAATTTTTTTTCAGGACACTGATGCTGGAAGTAACACCTTGACACTGCCACAAGATGAACCAGTGCGATTGTGTATCTTCTGCAAGAAAAGCGATGGGGACAAGTTGAGAGAATTTGATGACTGTACATGGCTAGTAGTCAAAACAGCGGCAGAACATAGACTTCGGCTGAAGACAGATAAATACCGTGGGGCTACCACAGAAATCAATCTGCAAACCAGCCCTGGCACAGCTGTATATCATTCCAAACCATGCTACAAGAATTTCACTGCAGTGAAAAGACCCACCAGTCAGAGCAAAGATGAACCTCCAAAGAAGAAACCTGACACAAGCTCAAAGAGTTCCACTCCTCAAGATGACGCAGAAGGTCTGCTGAAAGGTTCTTGTATTTTTTGTGGAAAAGCCAGGAAAACTATCAACCAGAAACTCTTTCAGACTGTCTCACACTTGATAGTTCTCAAAAAATTATGGCTGCCGCTCCGCACTCCACTAATGATCGTATAAAAGGTTTAGTGGTCATAGATCTAATAGATAAGAGGGCGCAGTATCATAAGTCGTGCTATCGAAGTTATTTCAAAGAAGTTGAAAAACGACAATCAATCCAAATTCCAAAAAAAGCAACAACAAGACAGCTGCATGCGGACACCTTCAATGCAGTTGCTTCGTTTATTGAATCAGAGGTTATTGACAATGGTCAGACAATGCTGGTTTCATCTTTATTTGAGATGTACAAATCAGAGTTTGTTGCGAATGGTGGAGTTCTCGAGGACTTTGAAACCTACACTCCCCAAGCTTTGATGAGAAAGGTGCAGGATAGATTTATAGATGGAATATTGACCGCACTCCTTGATGTCCGCAGAGGCAATTTCCTGTATAGCTCTGATGTAACTGAGGAGGTAGCACGACAACGCCTACAGGATGACAGCGAGAAACGCCAAACTACCATTCGAAGTGCTGCCCTCTACCTCCGGAACCAGATACTAGAGATGCCAAAATGGCAGACACCAATTCCAACTACTGTCGAGAATTTGAAAACCTGCTCTCCAGACCTCCCTGAGGACCTGCAGCTGTTTTTTAGGACCCTCCTCTGTGGCCTTCGTAAGCCAACTGGTGATTCCAAAACGAGCGTGGAGAGGAAAGTGATGGCTATGTCATCTGATGCGGTATATAACGCATCCCGAGGATCAGTTCGCCCATGGTAGCAGACAGTCCTTGGTTTAGGGATTGCGACACTTACGGGATCCAACCTAATCCTTCACATTCTTAATCGTTTGGGATGTACCCTAAGCTATGATGAGGTGAAAGCTCTGGAAACAGAGTTTGCTTTCACAGCTGAGGAGTCTGATCGGGATGCACCAGATGGCATAGAGTTAAACCCAGATCTTGCGACCGGACTGGTTTGGGACAACTACGATGTAAACATGGACACTTTGGATGGCAAAGATACCCTACATGCAACTGTTGGAATTTGCTATCAAAACAAGAGTGACACGAATAGACTTCAGCAGTTCAATACTCGAAGTGGTAGAAACCGTCGACAGTTTGAAGGCAGAGCATGCGAGATTGCCCCAATGCACCGTCAGCAAGGCTAAGTTTGATGTCACAGCACCAGACAGCCAGAAGGACTCCTATGCAGCTATTACCCAAAGAATGATCGATTTTTATTGGTTACTGCTGTCACGGGAGATGCCACAGCCACTGTTCGTTGGTTTCTTTTCACAGTTTGCCCATGACAGACTTCCAGTTCAGAAGATCACCTACATGGATCCTATTCCTTACTCGCCTACTAGAAATGACGTTGTCCAGGAAACCATGAAGAGAAGCCTCCAGGTTGCCAGGGAAACCAATCAGGAATATGCTGCCTTGAAGGCATATTCAATCCAATCAATTGAAGCTCCATTGTTCGATCGACTTCTCATCATGTTGGGCAACTTTCATCTGGAGCTAGCCTTCTATGGAGGTATGGGGACGTATATCAACGACTCAGGGGCAGAGTACCTCCTTACAGAATGTGAGGTTCTTGCTGAAGGTTCACTCAATGCATTCATCAAAGGCAAGCACTACAACCGCTGCTCTAGAGTACATCAGATTCTCGCTCTGGTGATGGAGAGGAAGCTGTACGAGAGTTTTCTGAGCATAGTGTCCAAAGAGGTGAAAGAAGACTTATCCTCCCTCTTGAAAGAGGTCATTCCAGAAGCTGTGACAGAAGAATTCCTGAAGTCCAGTGCCAAATTGACAGAACACCTTGAACTATATGAGAGGTTCTTTAGTAAAGCAATGGAAGGAGGCATGGGGCCAACAGCTCAGTACTGGTGTTGCTATATCTACCTTATAAATAGGGTTCATCGTGATCTTATGCGTGCTGTAAGAACAAACAACATCAAGGCCTACCTCCAAATCCTCCCATCCGTGATTGATGTCTTCTTTGCCCTTAACCGGCCAAATTACGCCCGCTGGGGAGTACTGTTTCTAGAAAGGCTCAAGGCAGCAGATCCAAGGATTCGGTCAATATTAGAGAAAGGGGCCTTTTCCATCCGCCGAACATCCAAGCCCTTTTCAAGGACAGCAATAGACCTAACACTGGAGCAGACAGTTAACAGGGATGCAGCCTCACCAATGAAGGGGATCGTTGGGTTTCACAACTCGCCCAATGCAATACGGCGCTGGTCCATAACGTCGACCCAGAGAGGAATGTCTGTGACAGAACTGCGCCGTATGACAGGACTGCTACCAGAAGAGCAGCCAAGGTCACAGCTCCAAGCCTCCAGGATCAAAAAGGATAACCGTCACGTCGAGGATCTGTTAAAGGCAATGACTGAGTCCTGCGATCCATTCTCAGAGCCAGCCATCACGTCATCCTGTCTGCTAAACATTGCAACAGGAAAAGGAACAACCTCGACAACAAAAGAGTACCTCACGGAATCCATTCGAATCGGCCATGAACTTCACCTGAAGTTTAGAGAAGAATACGCCCATGACAGCTCCAGGTTGCTGAAGCCAATTAAAAAAAGGAAGGTCAGCAACTTTGCCAATGAGAACACAAAAGTCAAGTCAGCAAGATCCACTGGTAATCATGTAGTGACGAGTCAACGGGATAGGTTTATCCGTATGCTAGTGGTAATTTCGCAGAACACAAACTTTGACCTGAAGTATGTTTGCAGCTTCCCAATCACAGATGTTCCCCTGTCTATTTCGCATCCTGATGGCTCACGACAGGAAACCAAGAAGAATCTGCTCTTGAGAAAATTGGAAACAATGCAAAATGGAGTAGAAAATCTGCCTCCTGTTGATGCATGTTTGATTGATGGTGGACTATTGATTCACTCATATATGACAGGTCTTGGCAACATATCATCATACGGAAATGTTGCAAGAGGTCTCTTGAGCCATATCTGCAAACACTTTGGGATGGCAAATGAGATACATGTCCTGCTTGATAGATATCTACCTCATTCCTTTAAAGAGAGTGAACGAAAGTTGCGTGGGGCTGAGGATCATCCTTTCGTCATAGCTGGTAGCGAGCAACGGCCAAAACAGAGGTGCAAAACTCTGCTACAGAATGGTATGTTCAAAGAAGAGCTGGCAAAATATTTGGTGAAGGAATGGCAAAAAGACCACTATGGAGCTATCATTGGTGGAAGAAGAATTGTTTTATCACATGGGGGCAACTGTTTAAGACTAATCTTCCGTCAGTCAGAAAACAAAATGGCAGTAGACATACCAGAAGACCTCCAAGGAGACCATGAAGAAGCAGATACCCTTCTGGCATTTCATGCTTCTCACACCCATGGAAGCCTTATCATCCGAGCCTCCGACACCGATGTACTCATCATCATCTTAGGGATGGTATCCCCATGAAGAATGTAATTATGGACTGTTGTTCGGGGAATGAACGAAGGTACCTGAACGTAACAACCATAGCCGCATGTCTAGAGGAAAAACAAGCTGGCCTGGCAGCAGCATTGCCTGGCCTACACGCTTTCACAGGCTGTGACATCACTGCATCATTCTTCCGAAAAGGGAAAGTAAAGCCATACGAAATACTTGAAAAAGACACTACTGGGACCTTCATCAGTTTCTTCCAAAGCTTGACATTGAGAGAGGAACCAGACCAGAAGATAGCAGAGGCCTATGTGTGTTCATTGTATGGGATGGATGATGTCAAGGATGTGGATGAGGGAAGGTACAAAAAGATCGTTCGAATGACTGGAAAAATCAGCAAGGTGAGTATTACATATATGAAGCCCTCCGAATCATAAGGGCCCAAGTGACAAACACTTAACATGCATTTCATGCAATACATTCCCAGTTAAGGAGGCGCGATAATAATGAGCTTAGCTCGCATTGCGTGGATTCCCCTTGACGAAACAAGCAAGTGAGTGAGTTACATGTTGAAATATTGCCAAACTAACTTTGACCTCAATTTTCTCAAGTAAAGAAATGTCACTTGGGTCCCTTATGATTCGGAGGGCTTCATATAGTTACATACATTTCTTATGAAATATGAAGTTTCTAAATGATGCAAACTCGAGAAATTGCAAGCTACTCTGTGCAACATCAACATTTGAACAATTGCAGCAATACATTTAATGTAGAATTTTCCATTTCAGGAGACCCCGATGTCCAACACAAACAAAGTTGACTGCACTTCTCCCTCCTTGTGGCAAGACGCTGAGAAATAAGATCCAACGGGCTCATTATATGACCATTATCTGGGGAAACGCCGACAGTACTCAACCAGCTGAAAGCCTAGACCCACTGCATTATGGATGGACGACAAATAAAGAGGGCCATTACGTACCAGACTGGTTTCCTGGTCCTGTTGAACCAGACAATCTTTTCAGTGATGCTGAAACGTCGGAGCAAACTACTCAACAGTCTGATGACATTGATGACCCTGCTGATGACATTGACAATGACTCAGAATGGAGTGATGACTCTGATTGTGAAAGTGAAGCCTCAATTCGCTTGATGCCGACAGTGCTTACCAAATAAGCATTCTTGTTTACCTATGTAATACATAAGCAGAGGTTGTACTGTTTTCTTATACAGACAGGTTTCAGTCGGTACCTGGGTAATCTACGTTAGGCTAGACTCATACTAGGCCTAGTTAGAGGGGTCTGGCAAAGCCAATGCAATAAGAACAGATTCTGTAATTTGCCCAAATGTATTCCAAAAGAGTTGATATATCATGTAAAATTTATTTCAGCTGGTATCTACAAGATTTAGGGTAGCCTAGTTGTACCATAGGGCTTAGGGGTACATAATTGGGGTGTGTCTGGCATCGCATATACAACGGACAAACTGTCTGATACAACCTGTTTTGTGTTTCAAAGTATGTATCTGATTATTTGGAACCAACTTTGCTTGGACCTATCTCGTCTACCCTAGCCATAAATTGTAGGCCCTTTAGAGGGGGTCTGGCAGGCCTATAACACTTGCGAAAATGTCTGTATTTTGTATTTTTTATACAGCTTTGGTTGTACATACACTGTGGTATCAAAATTATATGGTATCTTATTCATCTATTTCAGACCCATTTTTTGGCCTGTTCATAGGCCCTTATAACATGCAACGGGGGGTACCCGGCAGACTACCATTTCTGTTGGTCGTAGGTGATCCTCCATATGCCTTAGTGTGAAATTAGTGGTACCTGCTTCGTCTACCCTCAAGCCTCTGAGCTGAAGGACTATATGTGCTGAGGAATATTGAAAGCTGGCCATAAGTAATCTATATCATAAAATCCAATATACAGTGATTTAAAAAGAAATGTTCATACTTTTAAGGAAGTATTCACTAGATATAAATATGCTCATGTTACTCTATGACCTTCGGGGTGAGTGTTCGTTATTTTGGAACTAGTACAGAGTTAACAGCTATCGATACATGTTAAAATTGTACAGTACAAGATATTACTGACCAACATAATATGAACTTACTTTACAGATATGATACAAGCTAGTTGGGTAACTTTCATCAAGATGTGTGTTTGTTTGTATTATCTGGTTGGTAGTGCTGGATCCTATAATTGTTAGGACAGTTTCCAAATGTATTGCATATATGCTCTGCCCTGGATAAGATAAATGCTGTGTGTTTTGTTGGTTGACTATTCAGTTTAATGTTTTCATGCAACATCTCAGTATTACCACGTACGCCAAACCGAGTAAAATATTTAGCAGAAAATCAATTCAGCAACTGTTTTCTTCCACACTCCATTTACTTTACGTATCGATAACTATTAAATGTGCAACCACTCCGTAAAAAACGAAAACTCACCTCTATACTCATATTAATTAGTGTCTGGCGAATACGTCCTTAACACCTTCAATGCGATGACGTAATATTCATGATGTTTTTTGTTATCATTTGGCAATTTTCTAGCTCATAATCAACCTTGTGTACTCAAAGGGGTAAATACGATCTCGACAAACCGTCCGCATAACATAGGTCCTTATTAAACTGCGTAATATCGTTTAAATTCACCCAGAATCAAAAGTAAAAAGACATCATCATGCTGTAGGGGTTGAAAGTATGACAACGTGTTTTAATCTCCCTGTGTAGTGATACATCCCAACAGATAGATAGATTGGAAAGACAATATTACAATACAGAGTGAGCCAATCATAATGACACCTGAGACATGACAATTTCTTGATAATATCCCTCTCTCTCTCTCTATCTCTCGTTACAAATAGCTATTGCACCTTAGCATTTATTATATTATGAGACAACTTGAATTGCTTCAAAAACCGTGTGTCCAGGCATTTTGCCTCGAACATTCCATGATTTTGGCCCTGTCACTATTTCAACTTTGGGGAAGGCACTCGCCACAGTCAGTTTTGCCTGTTGTCTCCCTCGACCACATAGAAGAAGAAAAATAATACTGTCTTGACAAAAGTATATTTAGCCATTGAATTACTGTAGATACCTAATGATGACACTGGAAAGCTAGCCATCACCACCAATATGTCTTATATGTGGCTCTTACTGCCAACCTCACCACTAGACTGTGCAGTCTCTGTCCTATCTCCTATTATCTTTCTAATTTTTATAAATGATCTCCTTAACTGTACCTTAATTCCCATCCATTCATACGCAGACGACTCAACCTTACACTACTCCATTAGTTTTTCAGAACGCCCCAGCCAGCAATCCCTCAACGACAAACGTAATGAAGCCATAGAACTCTTAAATTCTGATCTAAATACTATTTCCAATTGGGGCAGAGAAAACCTTGTTAACTTTAATGCTTCCAAAACCCAATTTCTCCATCTATCTACCCGTCAGGATCTCCCAGCGGACTATCCCTTATTCTTCAACAATACAAAAATCAACCCTTCATCTTCTCTCAATATTCTTGGTGTCTCTTTTTCTTCTGCTCTCATTTGGAAGGACCATATTACCAGTCTTGCTAAGGCAGCCTCCCAGAAGCTGGGTGTGCTCAACTGCCTTAGGGGGTTCTTTTCCCCTGCACAGCTTCTTGCTCTGTACAGGGGCATAGTGCGCCCTTGTATTGAGTATTGTTCACATGTGTGGGGAGGTTCCTCTCACACCGCTCTCCTAGACAAAGTTGAAAGGAAGGCCTTTCGTATCATTAACTCCCGTCCACTCACCAACTCTCTGCAATCTCTCTCTCTCCGCCGCAATGTTGCATCTCTCTCGCTATTCTATCACTACTATAATAATCAGTGTTCCTCAGAGCTATCCCAGTGCATACCACCTCCTTTACGTAGGGCACGTGGTACCCGTCTTGCAACTCAATCCCACCCCTACTCTGTGCAACTCTCCAACCCAAGAGTGAAACGTTTCTCTCAAACTTTCTTCTACTCAACATCTGAGCTCTGGAACTCTCTCCCAGAATCAGTCTTTCCCTCTTCCTATGACTTAAATTGCTTCAAACTCCGTGTGTCCAGGCATTTTGGCTCGAACGTCCCTTGATTTTGGCCCTGTCACTCTTTCAACTATGGGGGAGGCACTCCCCCAGTTATGCCTTTTGTCTCCCTCAATCACATAGAAAAAAAAAAAAAAAAAAAAAAAGTCATACAACAGTCTTTCAGTTTAGACAGGCACTAAATCATACTGAAGATATTGCGTTGTTTTGACCGATACTCTGACACCATAGTTTATTGGCACCTCAATGGGTTTATGTAAATTACTGAAACTAAGTACAGCACGAGTTAACTCCAAATACAATCTTCGACATACACGCCGGGACTCGAACCTTAGATAGTAGGATAAAAATACCAATGTTATAACCACCCAGTCTCACTTTCAATAAGGGCGCAAACATTATTTTTGAAATATAATCAAAGTACGCGAGGATAATGTATACTCTCCCCACTGCTATAAATGACTAAATAGCTCAGTAAGGCACACATCTACATAGGTGTATTCTTGTTTAACCCGGCAAGCGCGATAGGCCTCACGGAAGGCTTCCTATAGGGAACGCGATAGGCCTCACGGAAGCAAGACCATAAAAAAAGCCTTCCATAAAAAAAAAGGGCCTATCAAAACAAAGGAATTTGTCTCTAGGTGAGATAATTCCCCTCCAGTACTCATCCATGTAAATCTCACCCACCCCCCTCCCCTCCTTCCCCACCTTATTCCCCCCTCCCTCCCCTCCTCAATTATCACCTATTTTTCCTCTTATTATCATCATTTATCGGTTATTTTTCTCTCCCGCGATAATGTAGCACAAGTGGGTTGCAGAAAAGATCGTTATGCAACACGCAGACACCAGCCCACACCGCCCCGCTCGTCTCAGTTACCTCACAGACAGCGAGAGAGGAGGGTTGCCTGTGGCTCTCTCTCGCCTGAGATTATGACCGGGTGGCCAATATCTTCGTTTTTCACCACCCAAATGCTTTTCCCACTTATTTTAGCACTCTTGAAGGTTCATATATACATCATATATGTAAAATAAAAGCATACCGAAAACAAATAATGCTCTATATTGTAAATATAACTAATTCTGTCAGAATCCAAGGCTAGAAATGCACAAATAACTACCCTAGCCCCTAGGTCTATTTAGCGCTTGTCAGGTTAACACCCCAGCCGTGGGGCCCGACATATGTCGGGTGAGAGAACCATGGCCATTCCTGTGGGGCCCGACATATGTCGGAAGGGATGTTGAGCACATTATCGGCTCTGAGAGAGAGTCCACGCGTTGGGAGGACGATAGGCAGGCTCTGACTGCTCGGCATGGACCGAGCGAGGTGACTGAGCTCCCCACCACAACATCCCACACCCCTGGTCTCGCGAGACAAGGGAAAAATGCAGGAATTTACCAAGTTTTAAGGATTTTGCCTTCGTGTTTAAGGGAACCTGTGGTCGTAAAAGGATGATTCAGGTGTCATTTCAAAGCTCTATTATCGCCCTTTCAAAGATACATAATTGTATTGCGCTTTGGCTCTTCTTTATGCATGATAAAGAGCATGGAATGAAGCTCGTTTAGGGTGAATATGCCCGCCAGGCAGGTAGTAGAAGTTAAAAACATCCCCGTCCGTAAGGGGTTAAGGCCTAATGTTATTGTGAAATTATAAGTGGAAGAATATATATGTGCGCCTACCAAGTGCACTGATTACGATTCGCTGCTTCTTTATACGGTGTTGATAAATGTTTCGAGCTAATAGACAAACACAAACAAGGGACTACACACTCGCACAAACACACATACATACACACGCACGCACATACACACGCACACACAATGACAATACATAATAGATATATTATTGTCAAGGCATTGCCCTGTACATACAGTCAGCATTATCAACGTTAATCACACAATATCTAAACGAGGCATTTAACATTAGTTATGTAGCAAAATAAATAAATGCAATTCACATAGTACTGTCCATGATTCAATAGTAAATTGGAATATATCAGTTCCCAAAATAGATAACTGAAAATATGGCCCCAGGAATACAGATGTGCATTAGACGAACCAGAAGAGACCAGGCTCGTTGGGGATTACATCCTACGAGGACTGGTCGAAGAGTTCTGCGACAGAGTCCCAAATCGACGAAAACAAAATTGCACCCCAGGAGCTTGACTGGACGACATTGTGGAAGCCTTCGAAGATACCACAAAGGATGCAAACGAAAATACCCTTTTTGTCATCCATGCTGGTTCAAATGACGTCATGCGCACCAGATCCGAAGAGTTGATGGAGAAATATCGCAAGATGATCCAGCACTACAAAAACAAGTCAAGGAATATCATCATCTCAGGCATTCTCCCCAAGATCGACACACCTGACAAATTCTATGACAAGGCCTTCAGCACAAATAGCCGACTAAAATATTTGTGTCTGAAGGAAGAAGTCGAATTCATCAACCTCTGGGATAATTTCTATAACCAGCCTACTCTGTTCCACAAGGATGGCACTTATCTAAACCCTGTGGGTTCAGCACGCATGGGTCGTCTCCTACACGAAGCAGTCCGCAGCCATGGATAAAAAAATGCCATCCGAGAAGAAGCAGCAGTGACATAAAGCATCTAATGCCAATAAAAAAACAGAGGCAACCGAGAACCACCAGCGATAAGGACCAAAGACAGTGAGGACCGAGGACAGCCATGAACATACATGTAGATCCAACAAGAACCAAACATATTATTAAAGAGCGTTCTGTGAGTTCTAAAATAACAAATTTAAAGGTTTTCTATGCAAACGCGCATAGCATACGAAATCAATTTTCAGATGTAGAGGAGCTAGTGTTTACATAAAATTATGATGTGATTGGCATAACAGAATCTTGGCTCAATACAGAAGATAGAGACTTTTTAGCAGAGTATTCACTTCCCGGTTATGTAATGTTTGAGAAAAGCCGAATAAATAGAAATGGAGGTGGCGTTTTACTTTATATCAAAGAAAGTCTTAACCCTACCCTCTTGTCAAAACCTGAAATTGTGAACGTCGACACATCTTTTGTGCTAATAAAGAATAATAAAGGTACAAAAATAATACTTTGCGTTAATATACAGACCTCCAGCTCAATCAGTGCAAACTGACCAAGAAATTTACAAACAAATTGCAGATGTAAGTAACTCACAAGATACCGTAATTTTTGGCGACTATAATTTACCTGTGGCCAAGTGGGGCGATACTCTTATACTTCACACTCTGGACATGACTTGTATACGAACTTGCAAGAGAGTTCGCTTTATCAATTTGTTCGAACGCCGACCCGTGGTAATAACATCTTGACATTGTACTTGCAACAAAAGAAGAATTAATAGAGAATTTAAATGTTGGTGATGAATTCAGTAACAGCGACCATCGTACGATAACTTTCACTTTAAAGTTTACTAGTAACGAACCAAATAGTAGCATCGAAAAGTCCCTAATTTCAAGAAAGCAAAGTTTCATAAACTTAGAGCTATGTTTAAAGAAACTGACTGGAGCTTTTTAATTAACAATAACGACATAAATACACCTTGGAAGTTATTCGAAACCACTTACCTAAAAGCAGTGCAAGACTGCATACCATCGAAAATACGGCGTCCAGGCCATAATAAGCTAAAATGGTGGAATAAAGATATTTCAAACTGTGTGCTTGCTAAAAAATTTGGTAATGATAGATTAAAATCCTCACAAAATGACAAACAACGGGTGAAATTTGTAGAGCTACGACGAAAAGCCAAAAAGTTAATTAAGCAAAGTAAAAAGACCCTAGAGTTACATATTGCGAATCAAAGTAAAATAAACCCGAAAGAATTCTATAGTTATATCAGAAAGAAAAAAGTAGTTACTTCAACTGTTGGACCATTAGTCGATGAAAATGGAGAATACACCAATGACGAAGTACAAATGAGTAATGCCCTCAATACTTTCTTTGCATCAGTTTTTACAACAGAAGAACTCGGTGATATCCCAACACCATCGGCGATTCAGACTGATAATTCAGATGTTCTAAGCAATATCACCGTTACAGAGAGAGAAGTATTGAATTGTTTAGATAAACTCAAGGTCAATAAAACGCCTGGACCTGATACAATCTCGCCTAGAGTTCTAAAGGAAGCTAAGGATGAGCTCTCCAAACCACTGACATTACTATTCAATAAATCCTTGCAGTCTGGAACTATGCCTGATCAGTGGAAGCTAGCCAACGTAACACCGATATTCAAAAAAGGCAGCAAATCCCTACCCAGTAACTATCGTCCAATTAGCTTAACCTCAGTTGTATGTAAAATGCTAGAAACGGTCATAAGAGACAGACTCGAAAATCACTTAGAGGAAAATAACATACTTAAAGATACTCAACACGGCTTTCGTAAAAAAAGTTCCTGTTTAACAAACCTTCTTCCACTTCTTCCACGATATCCTCAACCTCTACGATGAGAGTAAAACTGTAGATATTATATACCTTGATTTTCAAAAGACCTTTGACAAAGTTCCCCACAAACGTTACACTGCTAAAACTAAAAGCGCATGGAATACAAGACGGTGTGTTGAAATGGATAGAAAATTGGCTCAGCGACAGAAAGCAAAGAGTAGTCATAAACGGTAAGGCAGGGGTTCCCAACCTTTTTGTTCCTCTGTACCACTTGGGCATTCTGATAGGTACCCATGTACCCCTAACAATTTAGGATATAAATGGATAAAATTATGTAAATTTTGTATTATTTTATTATGAAATATGTATATGTAGACTGCATAGGGATCTTAGTATTGATAATATCAATAAAATTAACTCGGTGACTATAAAATATTTTGATCTGTCACATACTCGGACATTATCTGGCGGTACTGCAGCTGTCTCGAGTTGGTATACATACTTAATTGTTTCACGTCCAATAAAGATTGTGGGTCGCAGGAAGTCACACAATAGTGAAAATAAAAATGGAATAGTCACCTCACTGATATAATTTTAAGGGAAGGATTTAGTATCCGGGTGTATGGTCCGAACGGTTGTCATGTTTACATAGGTCGATCGCTCTCGGTTAAGTTCCCGTAAAATTTGTCTGTTATATGACCCCAGCTGGCAATATATATGATGATGATGACAATAAGTCATGGGGTGGGTGGGTGCCCCCCTTCAACCTATTATTGTATCTCATGGCACTCAAAATAGACGGGAACATGATTGCGAGCGTCCGCGTGGTGTAAGGCGGGCGGTCCACCCGGTAACTACATTCTTGCCAATTTTAATATAAGTTTTGCTTACTGAAATGAGGAAATTGATAAAAACACAACTTTGTGCAATCTGCCTGTGGATTAGAACACCATGTTTTGTACACTATGGTTATTCTCTCAGACCCCTATGTACCACCTGAGAAGTGCAAATGTACCCCTGGGGGTACATGTACCCCAGGTTGGGAACCCTTGCGGTAAGGCATCTAAATGGGCCATTGTAAGTAGCGGCGTACCCCAGGAATCGGTACTAGGACCAATTCTCCATCTAATTTACATCAACGACATAGATGAGGGTCTCACCTGTACAATCTCAAAATTTGCTGACGATACAAAAATTGGAAATAGCGTACTCTCAAAAGAACAAGTTGACGATATGCAACACAATCTAGATAAATTGTCATGTTGGGCCCAAATTTGGCAAATGAGTTTCAATGCGGATAAATGTAAAGTACTACGTATTGGATACCTAAATGAGAAAGCAAACTATTCAATGAATGACACTCAGCTTAAGAATGTAAACAGAGAAACCGAGCTGGGAGTAACAATATCGAGTAACCTAAAACCGAGTCAACTATGTTCAGAAGTTGTTAAGAAGGCAAACAAAATAATTGGCTTTATAGGCAGGTCATTTGAGCATAAATCCAAAGAAGTTATCCTAACCCTTTACAATTCCTTAGTCCGCCCTCTTCTGGAATACTGCGTTCAATCCTGGTGCCCTTATTACCAAAAAGATATAAACAAGCTAGAACGAGTTCAACGTAGAGTTACCAAAATTATACCTAGCCTAAAGAACAAACCATACGAAGAGCGTCTTAGAGAATTAAATCTATTTACTTTAACCCAGTGCAGATTAAGAGGTGACTTAATTCAAGTGTTCAAAATCATCAAAGGCATCGACAATATGAACTTTAGTAAGTACTTCACTATCGACCAATCTACTGTAATTACACGCGGGGAAACAGTTGCAAAATTATTGGTAAATCTTTTAACTCACACGAATCTAAGAATTTCTTCTTCAATCGAGTTGTCAACTTGTGGAATGGACTTCCCCGAGACGTTATAGACTGGAGCACCGTTGATTCATTTAAATTCCGCCTAGACAAATATCTTGCATCAAACCCGCGACTGACTGCGTTTGTAAATGAATAACTTTATTTTATCCTCCCCTCAGTTACTAACCCATCTGTTCCCTACTAACTTCCTAATCCTGCCACGGACATTAGTTCCCTTTCCAATGTTCCCTTACCCACTCTAAACCACTGTTTGGACACTTGATCCTCAGTGTTTTGGAGGACAAGCAGCCTAGAAGGGTAACTAGACCTGTTGTTGCTTGATTTCCTTTGTACTCCTTTGTACTACAGTAACTGGTAGCCCTCCTCACCCTGGTTTCTTGTAGCCTACACATACTGCATATAATAATCATCTATAACGGCTTCCCTCCTGACGACAATTTATTGCTTAATCAACACAGCCCATATTCTACAGTGATGGCACCCCAGGGGATAACAAAGTACCAGTATTAATATATATCTCTCTATCTCAGATATATATATATATATATATATATATATATATATATATACTGTATATATGTGTGAGTGTGTGCCTTTGTTTCATATTATGTTTTCTCTTCTAGTAATATGAATAATTAAGTTGAAATTATACTATATTACTCCCCATGTTATCCACCTCTTATCTCATCTTACTTTATGGTTCTTGTTATACCACAACCGGAGACACCATGCGGCCCAGATGACGCAGTCACCCCCCTCCAAAACTAAATGGTTAGATAATATAGAAAACGGCCTTTCAATGTAGCAGTCTCCCCTTCAGGGAACCAAAACAAACCCCCGCAATACCTACCCTCACCCCCACATCAAAGAGTCAGCGTCTAGAAGAGGACTCGGAGGTGGCGTCACGCACTCAGCCCGGCCTGGCATTAGCCGACCAGGGCCGCTCCTCCACCAACTGGGACAATGTGACGTCACCACCCAACCGACCGGCTGATTGGTCCCTGGGAAGCCTCCTGGGACGAATCCATTGCTCTTCCCCCTACCCTCATAGCCAGGACCAGAGCGACCTACACCTCACCTAGAACCAGTGCATCGACGTGCCCCTTTTTCCCTGTGCCTCTCCTAGGGCGGGGAGCGCCTATGCAGTAGATAGGTATCCA
This sequence comes from Paralithodes platypus, assembly GCA_032716605.1. Lineage (NCBI taxonomy): Eukaryota > Metazoa > Arthropoda > Malacostraca > Decapoda > Lithodidae > Paralithodes > Paralithodes platypus. The sequence continues at coordinate 30,135,182 of CM064512.1, forward strand.
GGCCAGGTAGGGGATGGTATCTCACCTCCCCTCCTGATATTTGGATGCTTTCTGGCTCCAAAGGTGCTTCCCGTCCCGACCCAGCTACTTGAACAACGGCAAAGCACAGTGTTGTTAAGGACGGTTTTAGTGTGTGTATATAAAGGAACTCGAAAATCCTTTAGTCCGTGTTATTGCTATAGTCTAAAATGTTAAAGCTATTCCAGAGTACAATTGTACCACGTATGTGTAAAGTGGTTGTTTTTTTGTTTTTATCATTTTATAGTCGGTTTTGTATAATCTTATATGAGTTAGAGTAATGGACAATCATAACATTACACTAGCATAAAGTGCTATTCTATTGAATGAACATACAATTGTACTATAGCTTGTCTATAACTAACAACACCAGCCATACTCACATGTGGATATAGGAGAAGTTTGCATAAAAGATAGCCATTGGTATGCGAGGGTAAGACTGTTGACTGACATATCCAGTTCACTTGGGGATCAGGCAAGATTTTCACCTAATGGTCATGCCACTCAAAGAGCAAAGAAAACGCAATTCTACTGGGATATTTATTTTCTGAAAGGCTCGGGGATTCTTGTACTGTCAAAAGCCAAAGTCCATCTACTCCTTTTTCTTTTAGTGCTTTATTGATATCAAGCATAAGGCTTTTGAAAGGTGAAATTGTTTAACGTTATAATAGGTATAATGTTCTAGATCGATACTATGTTGCAACATATAGAACGCTTTACTTTGCTGGCATGTCATGCTCCAAACGATGAATTCACCTCTTGTACTTCTCTAGCTTCTTAGAAATTAGTCAAGATTTCTATCAAATCGGGCAACAACAGATAATATATGAACTTTGGCATGACTTCATAAAATAAAGACAGACGACCCGAACCTATTTAGCATTTATATTTATATTGTCACTCTTTTGGTACATCATATTTTGCTGAAAAATTCACCTTCATGAATAGATCATACACTTAAAATGAACCTCCAAGTCAGTCATTATATATCCGAAACTTATAAATGAACTGCTGAGTCATCTACGAACCCAAAACTACTTATAAACAGTGTCTTACTATGAATCTAATGCACAATGAATAAATATAACCGCACATCTTCATTCCGCTCTGCACTCTTTACAGGAGAGAGAGAGAGAGAGAGAAAGAGAGAGTTGATTAAGTACCTAGAGCAAGAACGAGATCCTGACTAAGTTTAACTATCAAACTTGCATACTCTTTCGTGATTATGTTCTTCTTTCATCCCAAAGTGGCCATTAAATTGTCCATCCTAAAACAAATGACCTCGGGGAAAGTAAGACTCTTTCTTGCAAGATTAAGTCTAGGGTAGTTAGTGAGAAATATAGAGATAATTATTTATTAGCGCCTGGAGGGAACTGCATATATGTCACCAACACAATAGGCATAGGTTCTTAATATTGTCAACTACCTACTGTATTTCGGTTTTGTATTACATAATTGGTATAATCAGGATTTAGTCCGTTAGAATAGCTGTATATAATTTTATGTAATACTGACACTTTATATCTGACTAACTGGAGGAATGAGTAACTGCTCTGCTCTGGGGATATTGTACACACCAATCGAGCAGGGGAGGCCTATAGCCATGTGAAAAGGAGTTGCTGGAACACCTGTTTCATTTGTCTGTCTACCCTCACTATTTCTATTTTTGTCTCAACTACACAGAGAGTAATACCGCTAACTCTCACAAACACCTCTTCCTGTTCATTAAACTACACTAAACAAGCACACCACACTTCTTTTAAAAACACCAGCAACTGTTTTATGTCACTCTTTCATATTTTGGGGAGACACTTGTGTTACGACTGAGGTTTAAATATATCAGGGCTCTTATTAATTGGACTAGTAATGGCATAAATGCTACAACGGAAAGCGCTAGATCCAACCTCTGATGTATATTCCCAGTGAACAAAGAACACAAATACTCTCCAGAGTTCTATATGCAATAATAGGTTATCAAACTCTCAATAAATGTGCGTCTACTCTAGGCTTAATGTTATGTGAAAACAGCCTATTACTACCTATAACCGAAGGTGCTTGGTTATGGTATGCAAAGTAAGTAGTCCATGAGCCAGGCCAGATATCGGTACCACCTGGGGTGACTAAACACGAATGGTACTAAAATGTTTATAGAGTGACTGTAAGTACATTAAGATATGATAGCCTTCTCGCACTGGTAGCTTAGTCTAATTTTTTTGATGCAATAGGGGCGCTACCCAAAAATAAAGATTTTTAGCGTGACGCTCGGCGTTTTCCTCATTTTCTTTAAAATCCATCACACAATCATCGCGAAACTTTGAACACCTATGTAGAATTATATTCTCTACCAGAGTTGTTCCTAGGTATTTTTCAAATTTCCTCATATTTCGGAATATACTCTATATTTTGGGTATTTTCCTCTAAATCTAGAATAAATCCTTAAATATGGGGAACATTGAAAAATATATTCTAACAGCTCTTGTAGCTTATTTGATTCTCTACAAGAATTATTCCGATGTGTATTTCAAGTTTCTCCATATTTAGGGGTTTATTTCATATTTGGGGATTTTTTGTTATATTTTGGGGATAATTTATTATTGGAAGGAGCAAACATATGTAGAGTGGTTTCCATGTAATGTGTTTGTTTGTTCATGGTTTAATGGTGATATTTTTTGCAGGTGTGTGTCGACTGTTTGACGGCAGGATGGAACCATCTGCGAGGAAGAGAGCACGGATCGACTGTATCATCCACTGCTCTGATGATGACAGCGATGCTCTGGTGTCACCACAGGATTTGGACTCCTGGAACACATTGCTCAGGGCTGCAGAAATCAGGCAGCATGATCCAGTCCTGGAAGCAGCCAAGGGCCTTGAAGAAGGAGGAATACCACACATACATTATCACCGTAAATGTCGTAGTCTCTTTACAATGAAGAAGTCACTGGATTCTATCCTTGCCAAGGGTGTCAAGATAGAATCAGCAAGCGTCGACCCCAGGAGGAGGGCATCAAGGGATGCCCCTAGTACTAGCAGGGTGTATGCCAAAGTATGTATCTTCTGCGAGAAGTCAAGCAAGTACATAAAAACAACAAAGACAAGGGAGCCACTCATACAGTGTGTTGAGCTACGAGCAGATGAGAAGATTCGCAGAGCAGCAATAAGGAAACTCAACCAGAGAATCCTTGGTTTAGTTATCAGAGACCTTGTTGCTGCAGAGGGTCACTACCACAAGTCGTGCTACAAACTCTTCACAAAAGATGATTTCCCAGCGGCCGCCAGGTCGGGTGCAGGTGAAAATCAGGAAGAAAGCGAGGAAGCACGCTACGAAGAGGTTGAGACAGAAGCCCTCGAGGAACTCTGCTTGTATATAAGGACCAAATTATTCCCCAACCCAGAGGTACTGCCTATGACAAACCTCACATCTAGGCTTGAGAGATCCATGATGTCCCGTGGTATTATCCAACTGAAACCAGCGACAAAGAAACATGTTCGCCGAAAGATTGAAACCGAGTTTGGAGAATCACTACGCTTTGTCCCAGATGAGAAAGGAAAGCTTCTAATCTATCCACGCAGCCTCTCAATGGACGACCTTGCCCGGCAAGCACACAAAATGGCAAAAGACCTGCAAGAAGCAAGAGCAGCTAACTCTGAAGATGTCTTAACCAAAGCAGGAATGCAGCTGAGGAATGAGATCAATAAACAAGATGTGAGTCAGCCATGGCCTCCCGATACAGATCAGAATGTCATTCCTGCAGCAGTCACTCAATTTCTGCACACCCTGCTGACAGGAGAGTGTGAGTGTGAAACTCCCTCTGAAAGAGCTCAACGTCTTGCCACTTCCTTTGGCAGTGACTTGGTCTTTGCTGTTACCAGTGGCAAGACAAAACCACCCAAGCACGTACTGCTGACCAATGCTGTAAAGTCTTTGACAGGAAACACAGAACTGATCCGAACTCTGAATCGTCTTGGTCACTGTGTGTCTTACTCAATGTTTGAGGAGATCGATACAGCCCTTTGTATCCAGAAGCTGGAATGCTCAAAGGATGACATTCCACTGCCAGCAAACATCTACCCTGGTGTGTTCACAACCCTGGCCTGGGATAACATTGACCGACTTGAAGAGACCCTAAGTGGAGCAGGTACTTCTCATAGAGTCAATGGCATTGCTGTCCAGTCCAAGGTTGCAGGCTCTGTGCCAGAGAAAGTCCTGCCAGAGATTACCAAGTCCAAGATAAGAAGCATCACTCAGACATCATCAATGCTGCCAATATACAATGTTGGGCGGCGGGCAGGGCCACCTAGGATTGAGACTGCGTATGTCGACACTACCAAGGAAGTCCAGGATTCAAAGACAAAGAACCATATCTGGCTTCTTACTCGAATGTCAGACCATGAGGACCAGTCCATCAGCAGTTGGACTGGGTTCAACATCAAAATGCGCAGAGACATTGCAGTGGTTCAGGACACTGTAAGCTACCTGCCCACTATCAATGCTCCCGCAACAGAAATGTCCACCGTTAATGAAATCTTGGAACAAATGCATGCTATCATGCAGTCCTTACAGCTTAACAAGATTGTGTGCGTGTTTGATCAAGCACTCTATGCCAAAGCTGCCGAAGTTATCTGGAAACAAGAGAAGTTCAAGAACATTATCATCAGGATGGGCGTCTTCCACACAATCTGTAATCTCATCTCCACCATAGGAAAGAGGTTTCAAGATGCAGGTCTTAGAGATCTGTGTGTGGAATCAGGTATCATCGCAGAAGGATCAGTGTCAGGAGTGATGAACGGCAAGAGGTACAACAGAGCAGTGAGACTACACAAGCTCGTGTATGAAGCACTGATGAGGCTTGCATGGAAAGGCTTCCTTTCATGGCTAGAAGAAAACCATTCAAGGGACATACACCATCTAGATGAAACACTGAAGGACATCAACAGCTTTCACAGCAATGTGTCTCAGGGACTCTTTCAAGAGCTGATGGAGAGTGAATCATGCACACATATCATGAAGCTTTTCCAAGTTTATCTTGAGACCCTCAGAGATGAACACAACCTCTCAGCATTCTGGATGTCATACCTGGACATGGTTGAGATCATGCTGGACTTAATTCGAGCCTCCAGAGAAGGCAACTGGATGCTCCACCTAGGAGCAATCCGACAGATGATACCGTGGTGTTTTGCCTATGACAAAGTGAACTATGCCCGGTTCCTAACCTACTACTATGCCTTGATGTCTCGACTGCCCATTGAACACCCAGAGGTCCATGAACACTTCATGCAAGGTGGCTTTTCGGTCCAGATCGGTAGCAAGAATCCCTTTGGACGGATCCCTGTGGACCAGACAATCGAAGAGACGATCAACAAAGACACCCAGACACCAGGGGGCACAAAAGGCTTCAGCCTGAAAGGCGGAGCTGTCGCCAGGTACTACCTGACATCGGAGTATCGCAGCAGGTACTTAAGGCAGCTCAGGACTATGGTAGTAGGCCAAAAGTATACTGACTTCAGCCACCCAGACCTACAGATGCCCAGGATTAGAAGAGATGAGGCCGATGTCCAATCTTTAGTTCAACTGATGGAGACCAGCTGGTTGAACCCCTTCAACGCAGAGCAAGAAGATCTTGTCAGTTTGTCAACTGCGACTATGGCACCACCAGAAGTTGTCAAAGACCTTCTAGGGGCCTACAGAATAGGAGAGGATGCATATCAAGCCTTCAAGGAAGAGCGCCTGGAGATCGATACGCCAACTATACAGTTTCATGACACGATGACGAAGACGAAACTGAGAACGTTCACTAACATCAGAATGAAGCCACGCTCACAAGACCATGCCAAGGAGGTTATCTTAAAGGCTGACAGGAACCTATTTGGCCAGATGATCCTTGTTGCCGAGAACAGAAAGCTCAAAATGAGTGATGTCTTGGCTCATCCCCTGGGGCCTTTGCCTTGGGCACTTGCCAGCGGTGATGGGTCTCTCCGCAAGACCAACAAGGCTGCCCTCGCAAAGGAGTTAGAGAGGAATGTTTCTCCTGCAGAAGTGATACCCGAGCCCTCTGCTACCATAATTGATGGGATGAGCCTGGTCCACAAACTGAAGGGAAACGACAAAACTTTTTCACAGCTTGCAGGTACAGCACTGAGTCACGCTGTTCATGAAGGTGCTAAGAGCAGGCGCATTGATGTTGTGTTTGATATCTACAAGGAGACATCCATCAAGGATGCAGAACGAGCCAAAAGAAGTGCAGGCACAGGAATTCATTTCAAGAACATTCAACCTGGGCACAACATCCAGCAGTGGAGAAAGTTACTCGGTAGTTCCTCCAACAAGGCAAGTCTTATCAAGTTCTTGGTAGAAGAATGGAAGGCACCACAGCACAGGGAGAAGCTCAAGGACAAGGAGCTGTATGTCACATGTGAGCAGCGCTGCTTCAAGATCACCAAAGAGCAGTGGGAAGAGGCTCCTGAGCTTAAGTCAACTCAAGAAGAAGCAGACACACGCCTTCTTCTCCATGCACTTCATGCAGCAGAATCTGGGAACAAGTCTGTCATCATCACTGCAGAAGATACAGACATCATGGTGTTGTGTCTTGGCATGTGCCACAAGATCCCATCCCATCTGTTCCAGAAGTGCGGGACGAAGAACCGGACAAGATTCCTGGATATCACCACACTGAGCCGCACACTGGGAGGCAGCGTGTGTGATTCATTGATTGGTATGCATGCCTTTACAGGCTGTGATACCGTCAGTGCATTCGCTGGCCGAGGGAAGATGACGACACTCAAGCAGGTGAAGATGGACAAGACATACCAGCATGCTTTTCACGAACTTGGACGCTCATGGGAAGTGTCTCCTGAACTCTTTGAGACGCTACAGGAAATCACCTGCCACATGTACCTACCATCTACCCACACAACTAAGGTAAACAAGCTTCGGTATGAGCTGTTCTGTGCAAGACGTGGAGAGGTAGAGTCAAGTCAACTCCCTCCTTGTGAGGACTGCCTCTTCATGCATGCACTGCGTGCAAACTACCAGGCTGCGATCTGGAGGAGAAGTCTTCAGAGCCAGCCATTTGTTGCGAACCCAACAGACTGCGGTTGGATGACAGATGAGGACGGTAAGCTTGCCGTCAACTGGATGCGAGGCTCACCAGCACCAGATGCTGTTATGCAGCTACTGTCTTGCAAGTGTGTGCGGTCATGCGAACTCCCTAAGTGTACTTGCCTCAGCAATGGTCTAAAATGCACGGACATGTGCAGGTTACAGACATGTCAGAACAAGGCTATTGAAGAAGAGCCGGTGGCACAACAGTCAGATTCCGAGTCTGACGTAGATGATATTTAGGAGTAGTAATTTGCCATAATAGTATGTACAAGCCCATGGCATGCTTAGTGTGTATTTACAGGACTTGTATTAAATGTGACAATTACTATATGCATTTTGTTGACATTTAGGCATTCCTGTCCCCAAATTTGACATTTTAAAAAATTTCGGAATTTTCGGTAGGGTATGTCTATTCAAGAAGTGATAACGACCATTAAGCTACCAATGTGCAAGGGCTATCATATCAAAACATAAACTAGAGACATGTAGCAAGCTAAAAACACCTAAGAGAATTAGTCACCCCGGGTGGTACCGATATCCCAAAATTCGGGTCTTGGCTCATGGACTAAAGGTGGTAAGAGAAGTTAATAATAATAATAATAATCTTCTGGTTACTTATATAGCGCCTGTATCTCCTCCTTCGAGGATTCACAAGCGCTTGGCTTTCTTAAGTCCACCAGAGACCATTACCCATCCCCCTTGCTCATGGGGAGATGGTAACCGCCGGCTGTATCCCAGAAAAAACTTTTCAATCTGAGCGGGGATTGAACGCGAGACCTTCAAGATGGGAATCAGGCATGCTATCAACTGAGCCAGCCGGACAGCTTACGTTACTTTAATCAATAGATGTCAGGCACTCCTGCATGAAAGAAAGTGCACTAAAGTCCTTCAACACCAACAAGGAATCTTCTTTAAATGTTAGATGCTATCAAGATGCTCGAATCGGAAATGGAACCCAAAAAGGCAGGCAGCGGAACAATGCTCGTGCAGGCTATGCACACAGAAAGGCAGGATATATAATGCAGTCGGAGCCAGGAATATCCTAAACGCTACAACAATAATAATAATCGCCACGACAATGCAGTATTCCGATCAACAAAAAGAGCGTAAGTCGTTTGTGTCTCAATTGTGACGCTCACCGCTTCTCCCAGAACCGCATGGCTTACTCGCTAGGACTCGCCAGGGCCGAGAGTGTGGCTACAGTCTACCTATCATTGTGTACTTTCCTTCTCAAGAAAGCTTGTGTTGCAGACAGTTCAGAACTGTTCTTTGTTTTTGTCTGTCACAATCCTTTCTATTTTATTTAGTCAATTGAAAGTATTATGTTAAGTGGTTGAATGATGGGAAGGCGAGCGGGAGAGAGAGAGAGAGAGACCAGGTGGTGTGACTTGGTGGTGAGTGGCGCGTGGCTGGCCCCCTTACATAGGCCTCGCGGGATTCGTTGCCTCCTGCCTAACACGGCCTACTAGGCGGCTGCTTACTGGGCGACTGTCGCGCGCCCTCGTGCCATTCCTGCGAACTGGGACTCCACCCATGCGGTCCCTGGAAATATCCTGGTCAGATCAGTCCCAGACAGCATACTCTAAGCATCTCCCTTGAACTGTTCCACACTCTTGTCTTAGAATCTTTCTCTTCCACTACTTCCTCACCTTTTATTAATATCAATCCCCCTCTGGTTCCCTGCATCCACACCTTGAATTGGTGGCCAGACTGTATTATATGCTGGATCTCACATTTCTTATGTACTAGGCTAAGGTTGAAGATAGTCATTGTCTTTTTGGGAGATTGTATTGCTCGGACTGTCTCCATCAATCACTAATGTTTCTACAGGGTTAAATAATGCTAGACTAGGGATCAGGTACCTTGCTGTTGGTGTTTTCACTGTGTGTAGGCTACTTTTGAGCTGCACGACACTACGGATTCTGTGGGTTACCTGGGTGGATCTTTTGTCTGTGTACCTTGGAGTTTAGACTGTGTAGTGCGTGAGGGCTGCTTGCCTAATCCACCCAACACTGTTCTAACTCTATTTGCTTTTACTTTTGAGGGTCGCCAGGAGGATACTCGATACTTGTGATCGAGAATCCTCAAGAGAGCACCCCTTCATATTAACGTAATCAGGCCGCACAGACCCAAGGTCCACACTAGGCTAGGAGCTGCCTTGCTCCACCAGAATTCTGTACCTTTGCACATCCCAGCTAGACTTTATTAACCCGGGTAGACATTAGCTGGATTAGATCATATACTCTTTTATGCATACCCATTATTTCTACACAAGCATTTTGAGGTCTAGGTTGCTGTAGAGAGACACAACCAGCATAGACCGGTTTTGTTAATAGGAGTACTACTTTTTCGTGGCGAGCATTATTACTGTTGCACCGCTTATAATATTCTTGTGTCCAATAACATTATAGGTCCAGCCTTTTCGTGTATTTAGCCTACACGTGCATTGTCCTGCCTCCTGCTATTTTGTGGTTCCATTTCCGATACGTTCTTCTTAGTAGCATCCGACATTATTCAGAAGATTCCTTGTTCGGTGCTTGAGGACTTTACAACACTTTCTTTCATAAAGGAGTGACAGATATTATTGATTAAAGTTACGTTAAGTAAACCTTCTTCTTGTTTGCATTAGATCACTCTTGTGATGTAATTAAGTTAACTATCTTGTCCTTGTGTACCATAGCTAAGCAACCATATGTTATAAGTAATAGGCTGTTTCAGAGAACATCAGCCTATAGTAGAAGCACATAGATACTGAGAGTTAAGGTACCCCGCTATCGCAGATATAACTCTGGAGGGTATATGTGTTCTTTGTTCGACGGGACTATATATCAGGGGTTGGATCTAGCGTTTCCGTTGTTGCATTTATGCCAGTCTGGTCCAATGTATAAGAGCCACTGATTTATACGAGACCCGATCGTAACACAATACATCAATCTAGGCTGCGAAATGCTTGTGTAATCATAAACGGTATGCATAATAAGAGTAATTGGTTTAATATACTTAATGTCTACTATGACTGATAAAGTCTAGCTAGAGTCAATGATACGAGATACTGGTGCGCATGGCATGCCGCATAGCCTAGTGCAAATCTCAAGTCTGTGCGTCAAATGTTACGTTATAGTGAAGGGTAGCTCTCTTGAGAAACCTTAATACCGAAGTATTAAGCGTTCTCCTGGCGTACCTCAAAGACAAACAACCGAACCTAGAACAGTGCAGAATGGTATATATAGGCAAAAAGCCCTCATTCATGCATGCTCTACTCTCAATGGCACACAGACTAGAATTTACCCAATCAACTCCAGTTCTCAGGTATGTCGTGCAGCTTTTAACCCGTACAGCCCCAGCGACGCGACTGACGCGTCGGCGATGTATGTAACGCACAGCCCCAGAGACGCACCTGGCGTCACCCTAATTGCGCCGACCATAACCTCAGGTGTAGCCACTCAAGAGGGCTCAGATTTGTATGGGAACTGTGTACGTATCCCACGCAACCGTGCCAATGGTTGAAAACTCTCAAAGTCCACATGCGTGCGCGTGAGCGCGCAATAACCTGTTTTTTTGGGGTAATTGCCTTCAATTTTTTACTCTTGTAAAATACGTTTTCGGGGGCTCTGTAGTACCATTCTTTAAGCTTTTTGAGCGGTTTTTCATGGTTTTTCCTTCATTCCTAACCCATTCGCTATTGTTTCTGGAATAAAACCATTTTTTGAAAACTGGCCGGGTTCTGGTAAACAAACATTACAAAACTAGCCGGGGCTGGACGGGTTAACTAAAGCCAGCACCTGTCGGAAACAATACCTTATAGTATCAGACTCCTAGTCTAGCATTATCTAATCCAGCAGGACACTAATAATTATAGGAAGCGGTACTGAACAATATGAATGCCAACCAATGCTTCGTGATCAACTTATCTTAACAACTAAACATACATGGGTAATATAAGACCTTAACGCACAATACAACTTGCCAGCATGAAGCTGATTATGCAGAGTTAACCAGAGGGGGTATAATATTAATAAAAGCTGGTGAAAGATATGGAAAATGAGAGAGATAGGCAGAGGAAAAGGTTCTCAGGTGCAGGGAGGGAGACAGATATCAAAGGGATAAGAAGGGTGCGTTCTAGAGACCAGATCTGAGGGAGAGAGTGGCAAGAGAGCTGTATATATACTAGCACTAGCTCGCACCGCGTAAGCAAAGCAGTAAAAAGTCCTCCAGCCAATCCCAAAGAGGCCAACCAACCATGACGTCACCAAGCATGGTAAAAAACTCCTCCAACCATTCCCCAAGAGGCCAGCCAGCCGTGACGTCATCGAGCATGGCAAAAAACACCTCTCCCTCTCTCTCTCAAATCCTATCATTACTACTTAATGATAAACATATATTTTGCAATTAAATATATAAAGCCTTGACATGGGCGAAAACAAAGAGCCTTTCTGGACTGCCCATGACACGAGCTTTCATATGAAATAAAGCACACAATAATACATCAACTGTAGCCACATCCACTGCCCTGGCGACCCTAGCGAGTCACCGTAGGACAAGCCATGCGGTTCTAACGGAGTGGTTAACGTCACACTTGTTACGGGCAGCTTTGCCTTTTGACTCCTTCATGCACATTTAAAAAAAAAATGTAATAAGATAAGTCACTCTACCGGATGCCATAGATAATAAAAACATATCTTTACTATACATTTGTAGAAAGAGGAGCCAGGACATAATTATCATGATAAAGTTCAACTTTACTATGTCACTATATATGTTGATAAATTAATAAATTAGCTAATAACCTGGAAGTACGAAAATATGCCAGGTTATGTTGCTAGCACACACACACACACACAATCATGGTAGACTAATTGTTAGAGTTATAGCTTGATTAAGTAACCTTCAAAGGAACTGCAACCACTTCCACTATACGGAAGATAATAATTAATAAAGGAATAATAATAGTATCAGACCTTAATATATATAATACAAGGGAACTGAAACTTAAGTTATTGTAAACTCAATTTATTGAATGGTAAATAGAACTTATTCAGAAGTAATAGTATAGTATTCAAATGTAATAGCAAATAATAATCCAAGTATAAATGTTTGGCTTTCATAAACATGGACCGGCCTATGACCCCTTAATGTCAACAAGTGATGGGGGTCTTCTTCTCTCTCCTCTAGACCATATCTTCACCATATATCACCTTGGGTTACGCTCTCTTAATAACGTCTCACCATACATTATGAATCTTACATAACTCTTAACCAATACCTGTCAAGATTACATAACAAGGGTGTGGTTTAAACCCTCAATCACGCCCAAAGCATATGTGAAACACACCCCGATCACACCCTATCCACATCCCGATCACGTGATAGTGGGTATGGAGTGATTTGATGATACCAGCGATGATACTAATAATTCCCATGACCTGTTCCTCTGAAAGGTCAACTGAATACATTCTGTCTTTTCCTGTCATCTACACTCGTTTTATGTAATACAAGAAATACAATGCTAAATATAAGTTGTTATAATAAGAATATTAGTACAAATGGTTATAATAAAAGTAACCCCTGTAAATATGTAAAGAAGGAATACAATTTGTTAAGTAAGCAAATTGAAGTACATAACACACACCCGCACACAAAGAAACAACACACATTCGTCAGACAATTGTATCTCGAAGGGGGGTCTTAGGGGTATTTTTTAAAAGTTGATGGAGGTCTAGGGAGGAAACTAACTATATAACATAAATACACATTTCCCTTTAAGTACGAGTATCACGAGTGCATTATTCAGAACCTTTTGACCAGCAACTTTATTTTGAAAGCTTTTAGCGATAATCAATTTGCACTAGGTTTAGTTGACCGAATAAATATATATTTTAAATATATACATATTCAGATCAGAGTCGTCAATTAATGTCAAAGACAGAGTTCCCGTAAATGCTTTTCTGTGCTGTACAATGATACGACACATGTAAATTAATCTGTCACAACATGTCAACATAACTAGTTATACGTTCGCAAATCATCAGCTATTATCTGCATCTATGTATTTATCTGTATGTCATCTTCCTATCTGTATATCTATGTATCTACCTCATAATATATATATATATAATTTTATGTGTTGGACAATATTGCAGAGCAAATTTCCTTTGTGTAATAGTTGTCAGGTACTGTTTATGTGAACACATTTGCCTAAGCTATTTAAAAACAAAAATATTTCGATACTAATTTCAATTCTAAATTGGCCCTGTCGTGAGTCGGCCATATTCCCCCCCCCCCCCCCCCACACACACACACACACACACAACAAAATAGGAAAAGTAGGGATTGTACCTGAGTATTTCCATATATACATACAATTTCAATTTTTATAATGAAATACCATACATTATTGCACCTCTACTACTGTTTTGTGTGCCGGTATCGAGTTAGCTAATAGGCAATGTGTTCACTATTGTTAACACAGTGGTTACCGTGGTTGTGAGATCCCAGGTAGCGAAATAATAAGTGAAACAATACCTTTTAGCTGACAGAACGCCCGAGTAAAATAGCTGGAGAGTGTAATTGAAAAAGGGAAAGTGAATGGTGGAGAAGGGGAGGGGAGAGGTTGGCTGAAGGGAAAATGGGAAGGGAGCGGAGAGACAAACACTTGAACTTTAAATATAGTTTCTTCTGTTGATACATGCAAAGCATATGTATGCATAAAACAGGACGTTGGTTTGGAAGAAAAGTATGGCTTGTGCGTGTAATAGATAATGTTTGTACTTTAATACTAAACGAAGTTAAAAGTATGGATATAGAAGATGTGTATTGAGACTGTACATTGAAAGCGTTGATTGAGAGGGGAGAGTGCGACACTAATTTTCATCTGAGTGATTCTTTTCGGAAACGCTTACCTTTTATTTATTAATTAATATTCTTCCCGATGCCTATCAATATATTGATAGGGAAAGGTAACACATATTTAAATATGTAAACAATAAATCTAAACAAAAATGTGGTATCAATATTTCCTATCTACATGTTTACTTCCACTCGTCATATCTGTTATCCTATGTTAACTTGTGATCTTGTTTTTGTTCATTGCAACTTCCACTAGTTCTGCTATACAAATCTATGTATAAATTAACACATATATAAATAAGTATCGTCATAATAGAGGACATTTGTTATATTATTGTTATTATAATTATTATTTGTCAAACAAGTTGCTCAGCGTAGGATTGGGAAGGGTATTTTGCTGTGACTGGGTGCAATATGACAACACCACAATTGCAATATAGTTGTAGATGCAAACCTACAGTATAATCTATTTAGTATACGAAGGGTAGGTATATTTTCCATTTGCTTCCATAAATAAAAAATGACCCAACCTAGCCTATATATAACCATTGAGTTGGCGCAATTTGAACTGGTTTAATGAGTGAGTTTTCTGTTATTTTTGTTTTAAATAAAGCAGGCATGAAATATGATTGGATGATTATATAAATAAAGTAGATGTGCATTTTTCACACTTACACACATACAAAAACAAAATAAAAAAATCATACAAAAATAAATAAATAAATAAACTGCATAGCCTACCCAACTCAGCGACCTCTAATTCTGAATTTGTGTTTAAAATCTTAGGCAAAAACGATATATATATATATATATATATACTGACAGAAACAAAGTATTTTGATAATCGTCGCATGGATCAACCAAATTTGCCAGCAACATTTGGTGATAATACATTAATCCGTTCAGTACCAGTTCTGTCCTTTTTCAGTTTATACTGGCTACTGTTAGACGATATTATTTATTTTAAGAAGTGCCTCCAGCAATTACCAGGTTTTGACCTATGTAAATTAATCCTTTTACGACCACAGATCCTTCTTAAGCTTCACAAAATCGTCTAATTATATCTAGACTATATTATATAATACGTAGCTGGTACAGATAGGGGTCAAACCGTCTAGGAAGAGTTCAGGGAAAATAATTAACACACTTGTTTTTATTTTTGACTTGACCTCTGGCCTTAACTATTAGAATATATTAAATTGATAGACGTGATATTTAACCCTTAACTGGCAGCGCCCGGCTATTGTCGAGTGAAAAAAATGTGGCCTATGTGGCGGGGCCCGGCTATAGTCGAGTGCAATTTTGAGCACGTAATGTTCTCTGAGAGAGAGCGGAGCGGTGGGAGGAGTGTAGGTTACCTCATGACTGCTCGCGACGGTGGCCGTGGAGCTACTGAGATGTACTCCTTTGTACTCCACCCTCTCTCACTCGTTTCACACGTAATAATGTAAGGAAATGACCGTATTTTACCAATTTTGCCCTTCGGTTGCACGTTCATTGCAAGACAACCAGTGATCATAGAAGGATGGTTCTGGTGTCATTGGAAAGCTCATTTAACGCCCTTTCTGGGATACATACTTGTATTACGCTCTGGCTCTCGTTTATGCATGAAAACGAGCACGGAAACAAGCTCGTTTACGGTAAAACCCCCCGCTGGGCGTCACAGTTAAATATACTCCACCACCCGCTCTTTGAGTGTTAAGAACAATGCAACTAACACAGGCAGCTTGCCGAAACTTGAGTAATCTATACAATTATGAAAGTTGACCTTTGACCTTGATCTGACACCTTTACCTTGATGTAAGACTGCGCCTTTTGTGCATTGATGTAGCCCTGTAAAATCAAATCAGCGTGCCTAATTTAATTAAAGTTTATCAGTTGGTTTCCGAGGTATCCATAATGCAGTTGGGTCTGAGTAACTGATTAGATCGATATCCAGAATTCGAATATGGATATTTATTGTCATAGTGTAGGATGACCTAGATGTGTGTGAATTTGTATTTTGTTTGTGTCTTCATTGTTGTGTTATCCCTATTCGGGCTCTGTCTTGAGTGCCCTCCCCCTCCCCCCCCCCAATTTTTTTTTTTGGAAAAGTGGGGATTGGGCCTGATTAATTATACATACATACATACATAAGATCGTTGCACACTGACACGACAGCCCCTTCAAGTCTGGCACGAACACCCTCGACACATACAAATCCTGTGTCTTGCCGAATTTACTAGACATCACGGCAAAAATGGCGGGCATCGTTAGAGTCTTATCTTTACCATATCTCTACCGTATCTCTTCCGCACGACTTGATAGGACTCTAACGATGCCGATACGGTGGAGAAACGAATGCTATGAAGATAGGAAAAGTCGTGCAAAGGGTACACGACTAGTCCACGGAAAAGATACGACCCAAAAGACTGCGATACAACTCAGAAGAATCGTATCGACGCCATATCGACGCCGTGAGACATGCAACTGGATTGAGGCTAGACGCAAGGTTGCCAACTCGACCGTTGACAATTTTCCTCACGGAAGAGATACGGTCCGCGCGAATGTAGGAAAAAAAGGCACCGGAAAAAAAGGCACCGGAAATAAGGGCACTGGGGAAAAAAGGCACAGCAAAAATGGCATATTATGAAAATCTATCATAATGTTTAATTAGCTAGCTTTATTATCCAAGATTTAATCCAAAATGATTTATTATTCAAGAATTCTATAATTGTAATATATTTGATATATTTATTGTACTTTTATATTTTACTTGTATTACACTATATTTCTATTTAACCTAACCTGGCCTAATGTGAGACCTCACTTGGACTCTGCTGTTCAGTGTTGGTGTCCTTATTGTAGAATGGATATTGACTCTCTGGAGGCAGTCCAACGAAGAATGACGCAAATGATCCACATTGTTAGAAATGTATCATATGAGGAGAGGCTAGCTGATAACCCTTGGCTTGCATTCATTAGAAAGACGAAGATGTATAGGAGATAATGATATAGGTGTTTAAGTGGATGAAAGGTATCAACAAGGTTGATATGAATAAGGTATTAAGGCTTAATAACGGCGAGATAACCCGTTCAAATGGCTTCAAATTGGATAAGTTTTGTTTAGCAGAGACAAAATGTTAGCACTGGTTTGGGAACAGAGTTGAGGAAGTGTGTGTTTAGCTCAGGAACGGTAGAACATTTCAAGTGCAAACTTGATAGTCATATGAATGATATGGGTATGGGTGTGAATGGAATCTGCCTCATGTGAGCCTGTCAGCCTTATGCAAAATTCCAGTTTCTTAAGTTCTAACCTAACCTAACCTAACCTATGGTGAGTACACAACCAGATATATATAATTACATTATGCAATATTGCATATTGCATCGAAACACATTTTATTGATCTATTACTTCTTAACCCCTTCATTACTGTGTCGTACTTTTAACTTTATTCTGGTTACTATTAGACGCATTTATTCAGTTAAAACGAGGTTCCAGCAATTAACAGGATTCTAACTATCCCACTTAATCATTTTGACTACCTCAGATCCTTCTTAAAACTGCACAAACCCGTCTAAATATAGCTAGAATAAACTTTAAAGACGTTGCTGGTCAGAAAGGGTTAATACAATGTTAAGTCCTGGGATATATAAACACTGGGCTATTTCTATTGGACTAGGTATGCGGCAACAAGCAACAACGCAAAACGCTAGATCCAACCCTTATCTATAAACCCAGGCAACAAACCACCCTAAACCGTCAAGAGTCCTGCCTGGACAACAAGGTATCCTATGACTCGGTTACAGGGTGCACGCACTATAGACTGCTGATAGTCAAGCAGGCTATATAAAAGATCACACAATTAAGTTGACTTAAAGCTTCAAGGAAAAGATAGATAACGGAATTAAATTGCAGAAACAATTTAATAACAAACTAGAAGAAAGTACATTTAACGTTACGTTAATTAATACAACTAATCACCCCTGCGTGAAAGAAGGTGAAAGCAAACAGTCTTCAAAACATCGTACAGGTAGACAAGATGCAGGTTTCTAAACTGCATGCGGCTACTGTAGGATCTGATGCTTAGCAAAGAAAGTACGTTACGGATTTAGAGAACTCTTAACTCATAAGCAGGAATAAATACTAGTGATAGGCCATACAGTGTATAATGGCATAGCATAGGTATAATTAAATAAAGGCAGCAACTCGCAACATAACCACATACAGGTGTTCTTCTCACTCTTAGTCAGGCAAGCCTGATCAGACAGAGTCTCTAAGCCACACCCTGACTCACAATGCTCACAAAAACGGTAAACTGTGGCACAATAACAAGCATACAGAGATAATAAACCCCTAGCTGTTAATCTGCCAGGTGGCAGAGGTCTAGCCGGAAGGATATAGGCTTCGGATACCCGGGCTGAGCCACCTGCTCTACCCTAGGGACGTTCCCAAGTCTGTGCGCCAAATTACTCTAATTGAAAGGGTGCTCTCTTGAGAGACTCAGATCGCAAGTATCTGACTCTCTCCTGGCGACCCTAAAACAAAAGCAAGACGTGCTAGCGCAGTGCTGAGTGGACTAGGCAAGGGCCCTCACACAACACAACACTAGACACACAGGGACACAGACAAGAAAATGCCCCCAGACTCCCACGGGTATCCTAGTAAAGTCGTGCGGGTCCACAGGACTCGCACCAGCAGACTTTACTTAAAGGATCGCAAAAAGCCTCCCCTCCGGTCTAGCCCCTGCTAACCTGACACAAGAACACACTAGCAAGCATGAAACCACCAAATATGAGACAACAAAAAAGCTTCCTAGGTCTCATTAACAATTACATTTCTGCATAAGGCCCAAAATCCTATCTAATTATCTGAGAGCTCGTCGTTAATACAATAATATCTATAAGGTCTATCAAGGGGATGGGATAATTAAATAGATTGGTGAAGTAGTGGAAAGAAGGTATACAAAGTAAGAGAGAAAGTTTCTAAGTGGGGTTGAGAGGGATAGATATCAAGGGGGTCCGAAGGGTACGACAGTGAGGTGAGTTCTGAGTCTTGAATCTGTCTGGACCCTGCCCTAGGCATGCAGAATACATCCCATGCTTGGCAACACTCAACACAGTTGCCGGGTCAAAATCCTCTACCCCGTGTGTGAGTCGAAACTAAGCCTAACGTTGCAATCAAATGTATGTCCCAACTCAATCCCACCCCTACTCTGTGCAACTCTCCAACCCAAGAGTGAAACGTTACTCTCAAACTTTCTTCTACTCAACATCTGAGCTCTGGAACTCTCTCCCAGAATCAGTCTTTCCCTCTTCCTATGACTTAAATTGCTTCAAACTCTGTGTGTCCAGGCATTTTGGCTCGAACGTCCCTTGATTTTGGCCCTGTCACTCTTTCAACTATGGGGGAGGCACTCGCTATAGGCAGTTATGCCTTTTGCCTCCCTCAATCACATAGAAAAAAAAAAAAAAAAAAAGTGGCAACATCAGGCTCATCCCAAGCTGGCAAGCGAAGCAACGTCCCAAGCCGGTCTCTCTCTCCCGCTCGTCTCCTCCCGCCCTCACTAGACTTACATCTTATATATTATAATGAAACAATCAACTATCGAGAATAAAATATACTAAGATGTGTTGGTTAAGAATAAGGGCAGCTACAAGCTGTGAAACAACATAAGAATATCCCAGACATTAGTTACGTTGTCGTAGGATATATACTAAGGAAAAGCCGGCCGGCCGGCTGCCAGCAGCCGGTTTCTAAACGGCTGGGCAGCCGACGCGCGCGCATGCCCGCACGTGGCTACTATGCAGAAGCGTCACACCTCCCCCAAGATATAAGACCCTTGACTAAGTTCTTCATATCTAACAGAAAGCTTCTCATAGTACCACACACTGTTGCGACACAAGGCACTATATATAAAAAATATAAAGACTGTTGCGCTCAACCGAGCAAGTTCAACTAACTTAGCGACAATAAGCGAAAACATTCAACTTAGATACTGCTACAACATCTTATACAAAATTTTACACGTTATAAAAAATAAAGAGTTTTTATAAGGTTTTTGCTTTTTTAATTTGTTTTTTTCGGCTGAACTACAGTGACAGCCTATTTTCCTCCACACTCACCCCTCAATCCTGTGGCAGTCTAACCAACATCATCCACCCTTGATAGACAATCCGCTATCACGTTATCAAACCGGCAATATGGCGTATGTCCAGATTATACTCCTGAAGCATGAGTGACCACCTGGTCAGCCTCATATTCCGATTATGAAACTGATTCAAGAATTTCAGAGGGTGATGATCGGTATAAACCACTACGACTGGTCCGAAAGCAGGAACATATACATCGAAGTGCCTGAGCGCCAGCACTATCGCCAGGAGTTCTTTTTCAATTACAGAGTAATTCCTTTGTGCACTATTGAATTTTTTACTGTAAAAACTCACTGGATGTTCGATAGCTTCATCATCTGTCTGTAACAAGACAGCCCCAGCCCCTACGCCACTGGCATCAGTCGCCAGCTGAAAAGGTCTGCTGAAGTCCGGGGCCCTGAGTATGGGGTGGGTTCATAACAGGTGTTTCACCAAGGAAAACGCCTCTGCACACTCAGGAGACCACCGGAACTTCTTGTCCTTAGATAATAAGTCAGGTAAAGGTGCAAGTACAGTCGAATAGCCTTTGATGAAGCGACGATAATAGCCTATCATACCTAGAAACCGCATGATTTGTTTCTTAGTCGTAGGCTGGGGAAACTGATCGATGGCTTTGATCTTTGTCTGTGGAGGGCACACCTGACCCATCCCACCTCGAACCCCAGGTACAAAACTGTGGCTTTGACAAAATCGCACTTACCCAGGTTTACCACCAAACCTGCTTCAGTTTATTAAAAAGCTGTCCGATGTGAGCACAGTGACTGTTAAAATCATCGTCGTATATTATGACATCATCTAGGTACACCGTACAGTTGGGAATGTCGGCTACAATGTCGTTCATTAATTTCTGAAACGTTGCAGGGGCATTTTTCAGCCCGTATGGCATAACATGGCAACGATATGTGGCACCGTCCACCACAAACCCACACACCTCTCGCGCTCGCTCAGACAAGGGCACTTGCCAATAACCCTTAACAAGGTCTATCTTAGTGAGGAACTTGGCTTTTCCTATCTTATCCACACTGTCGTCCACGCGAGGGAGAGGGTAGGCATTTGTGGGGGTTAAACCATTCAACCTGCGGAAATATATACAAAACCGCACCTTGCCATCTGGTTTGGGCTGCAGTGTGACGGGGGAAGTCCACCTTACTGCACCCTCAGAAATCAGCCCACGTTTCAGCATATAATCCAGCTCTTCCCTAAGTGCTGGTAATTTAATAGGGGGAACACGGTATGGCACTGATTTAAAGGGCGGGTGGTCCCCAACATCGACATCGTGCACCACTTGAGTAGTGAGGCCAGGATGCTCCGCGAAGACAGCTGGGTTTGAATCAAACAAGTGCTGCACAGCTACACGCTGTTGCTCAGGCAGGTGCAATATCAACTCGTGAGCCACTTGTCTAGAATTCCCCGCCCACTGATCCGCGGAAACATGACCATCCCAATTATCCTCCCCCGCAGCTTGACTGTCCCTTCCTCCTTCTCCACCACGATCGCTGCAGATCAGCACCGGGACAGTGAGAGGCTTGGAGGGGCGCCTCACATACTCTTTCATCAGATTTACATGGCAAAGTTGGTTCTTTTTCTTACGATCAGGAGTAGCTACTAAATAGTCGAGATCAGAAACCTTCCTTACAACCTGATACGGACCAGAATACTTGGCAGACAAGGGGTGTCCCACCAGAGGCAGTAGTATCAGTACTTCCTGATCTACTTCAAACTCCCTCAGCTTCACCTTCTGGTCGTATCTGTCCTTCATCTGAGCTTGTGAACTCTTAAGGTTCCGACCTGCTACCTCCAAGCTCTATAGCATTCTCTCACAGCTTTCAACTACATACTTTAGAAGCGAGCATGGCTTTGTGACTCCCTCCCAGATCTCCTTGACTATGTGGAGGGGCCCCCTGACCCTGTGTCCAAAAACACCTCGTTCGGGCTAAATCCCAAACTCTCCCCAGGTACTTCTCTCGCAGCAAATAAAACGTATGGGAGACCTAGATCCCAGTCCTTCCCATTTTCCATGCAATAACACCGCAACATACTCTTGAGAGTCGAGTGCCACCTTTCCAAAAACTCCCTGACTCTCGGGATGGTAGGCAGATGACACCACAGACACTATCCCATGTTGCTGCATGGTCTGCTTAAACAGAGAAGAAGTAAAATTGGATCCCTGATCAGACTGGATCTCCTGAGGGTAGCCATAACGAGAGAAATAGACAAGCAGGTTTTTGACAACAGTCTTAGCCATCCCGTTGCGCATGGGGTAAGCATCTGGATACCGTGTTGCTACATCCATTACAGTTAGTACAAATTTATTGCCGGCACTAGTGGGGGGCAATGGGCCAACCATATCGATAACTACTTTGCTGAAGGGCGGCCCAATGACAGGGATGGGTTGTAACGGGGCTCTCGGGATGACCTGATTGGGTTTCCCAACAACTTGACAAGTGTGACACTGTGACACCCATGACACGACACTCGCCTTTAACCCAGGCCACCAGAAAACCTTGCTCAGAGCTGCCTCCGTCTTACGTGCCCCCAGGTGCCCTGCCAAAGGCACATCATGAGCTAATCTCAATAAGCTCTCACGGCACACCCTCGGTACTACTAACTGGTCCACTAATCCTGACCCGCCATCCCACTTTTTCTTGGGATCCTGATGTCTCCGATACAAGATCCCCTCGGACAAGACAAAATCACCAGGCTGCGCATCCCCATCGCTCTCCAGTTCGATAGCACCATTACCACACGCCGTGACTTCAGGATCTTCCAGCTGCAAGGAACATATATCAGCAGGTGCGAGATTATCCAAGTTCATCTTAAATAATTTATTTCCACCCCCAATGTCCCGCTGAGCCATCCTTTCCTCACGCTGCGCATAACTATGATGTCGCAGAGTCTCTTCCTGCCCTGCACCTGCACTAGCGGTGACAGGCCCCGGGGCCTCTCCAGACTCTAACATAGGTGCCAATAATGAGTCACCAAGAAACACTGCCGGCTCAAAACTCTCCAATTGACCAACACTTCCCGTTTTCTTGTGACCTTTCCTCCGCTGTTTGATAGACTGAGGTGGTGGCTGCAAGGCTCCAGATGTCTGAGAACGCGTCACAACACACGCCATGGTTTGTACGCTACACTTCTCAACCCACTCCTGTTCCTCCCTACTAACGTCGGCCGCCTTCTCGGCAACAACCAAGGGTGAAACCTTAGAAGCAGGCACCGCAAAGTCGTTGCCGAGGAGGAGGACGACGCCCCCAACAGGCAAGTTCTCTACAATTCCTACATCCAGCTCCTTCGCCACACCACCCACCTCCAGCTCCATCCGCACCAGCGGGTAGGACTTCATAGCATTGATCCCCTGAACTACCACCACCCGAGCAGCGTTAATCGGCCTACCAGTAAAGTTCTTTAACAAGGTCTGAGAAGCCCCCGTATCACGCAATAGCTTAACTCCTCGCCTTTCGCCAGCCCACCTCACAAAACCATGCCCTCTATGACCCCCAAAGACGTCGCGGACAGGATTCGAGCCTTCCGGACTCTTGAACACAGGCTGTGTCCCAACCTCTGACGAACTACCATTGGCAAACTCAGAAGATATAGGCGACACCCCTATGCCGATTAGGCACCAATCGATCAGGGCTAGACCCAGGTGAGGTTATAGGCATGTGATAAAGAGTCGCTGGAACTCCTGTTTCATTTGCTTGGCCTCTCTTACTGATTTTCTTTGTGCCTCATTTACACTGAGAGCAATCCAGCTAGCTCTCACAAACACCTCCTCCTCCTATCCACTTCACTACACTAAACATGCACACCACACTTCATTCCTCCACACCAAAATTAAAAAAAACACAAAATGATGAATTTTAGCCCAGCCTCGGAGTCCCAGGGGGGGGGACCATAAATGCCCCCTCACCCGACGACCATTCCCTGACGACCCCACACAATTACCTGGACCTCGGCCTGTACTCTTTCTATTAATTTCTGCAACTTCGCGGACTTTCCTCTAACTTTCACTCTGTTGAACACCATCTCTCCTCCTACAAACCTGATCTTCTCTTCCTCACCGAAACCCAGGTGTCTGTAGTAACATCCAGCAACCCCTTCTCTGTATCCTCCTACTTTCTCTATCCTAGTTTCAAAGCCAAAGGCGGATGTTGTGCATATGTGCACAACAAACTCACTTGCTCTCGTGTTCCCGATTTCGACTCCTCTGAATTCTCAACTTTATGGCTCAAACTTTCCTGTCATTCTCTTACTAAATATTTCTGTGCTGTCTATCTTTCCCCTAACTCTACCAACTTTCCTAAATTCTTTGACTATCTAAACTCTACAGTGGAACACATTCTATCCATTTCCCATTTTCTCAGAAATCTCCATCTTAGGAGATTTCAACGTTCACCACCGCCAATGGCTCTCCTCTCACTACTGATCCACCTGGTGAACAAGCCTAGTCTTTTCTATCCTAACTCACCTAGACCACTTAGTTCAGCAACCCACCCCTATCCCGGATCGCATCGGAGATCGGCCCAACATTCTTGACCTGTTTCTAACTTCTAACCTCTTCTTATACTGTCGATCTTTTCTCTCCTTTGGGCTCCTCCGACCATAAATTTATCTCTGTCACCTGTCCTATCTCTCCAGTACAGCCACCCGATCCTCCTAGCCGGCGGCGCTTGTGGCACTTTGGCGCTGCGACTGGGAGGCTCTTCGGCAGTACTTCTTTGATTTCCCATGGAATGATTTCTGTATGGCCGGGGACCCTCGGAGAGTGCTGAACGCATTACCGAGGTAATCCTATCGGGCATGGAAGCATACATTCCATTCTCTTTCTCTCAGACTAATGCTAAAAAAATCTTGGTTTACTCACGCCTGTTCTACTGCTGTCTGCAATAAGGAGGAAGTATTCAAACGGTACCGTCGCCTTAAAACTCAAGACTCTCATTCTTCCTATGTTTCTGCCCGGAATCAAGCCAAATCTGTTCTTCGACTTGCCAAACACTCTTTCATCAATAATAAATGCACTGAACTATCCAACTCTAGCTCTTCCCAAGCTTTCTGGCATCTAGCCAAAACCTCTCCAAACAATTTCTCTTCCTCGTCTTTCCCTCCCCTTTACCACTCTGATGGTACAACCATCACTTCTTCCTCTGACAAAGCTAAACTCTTCGCTCACACTTTTGCTAGAAACTCAACTTGGATGATTCCGGGCTATTCCTCCCTCTCCGCCCTCCTCTCTCTTACTTATGCCTAATATCCTAATCTCTTCTAAAGATGTACTTTCTACCCTCTCTGGGCTTTACACTAATAAGGCGTACGGTCCGGACGGTGTTCCTCCTGTTGTTCTCAAAAACTGTGCTTCCGTGCTGACTCCCTGCCTAGGCAAACTCTTTCGTCTCTGTCTATCCTCTAACGTCTTCCCTTCATGCTGGAAGTTTGCTCACATTCAACCTGTCCCAAAGAAGGGTGACCGCTCTCAACCCTCCAACTATCGTCCAATTGCTCTTATCTCTTGTCTTTCTAAAGTTTTTTGAAACTATTCTTGCTTCCAATTTCTTAAGCATTTTCTCTTCTCATAATCTGCTCTCAGATCGCCAGTATGGCTTCCTTAAGGGTCGCTCTACTGGGTGATCTTCTTTCATATCTTACTAACTCTTGGTCATCCCCTTTCGGGACTTCGGTGAGACTTTTTTCTATTGCACTAGACATATCGAAAGCCTTCGATAGAGTCTGGCATAAATCTTTAATTTCTAACTACCCTCCTTCGGTTTCTATCCCTCCATCTGTGCCTTTGTCTCTAGATTCCTTTCTGGCCGTTCCATAGCTGCGGTTGTGGACGGCCATTGTTCACTTCCTCACCCTATAAACTCCGGTGTTCCTCAGGGCTTTGTCCTATCTCCTATTCTCTTTCTATTTTTTTATAAATGATCTCCTTAACTCTACCTTAATTCCCATCCATTCATACGCAGACGACTCAACTTTACACTACTCCATTAGTTTTTCAGAACGCCCCAGCCAGCAATCCCTCAACGACAAACGTAATGAAGCCATAGAACTCTTAAATTCTGATCTAAATACTATTTCCAATGGGGCAGAGAAACCCTTGTTAACTGTAATGCTTCCAAACCCAATTTCTCCATCTATCTACCCGTCAGGATCTCCCAGCGGACTATCCCTTATTCTTCAACAATACAAAAATCAACCCTTCATCTTCTCTCAATATTCTTGGTGTCTCTTTTTCTTCTGCTCTCATTTGGAAGGACCATATTACCAGTCTTGCTAAGGCAGCCTCCCAGAAGCTGGGTGTGCTCAACCGCCTTAGGGGGTTCTTTTCCCCTGCACAGCTTCTTGCTCTGTACAGGGGCATAGTGCGCCCTTGTATTGAGTATTGTTCACATGTGTGGGGAGGTTCCTCTCACACCGCTCTCCTAGAGACAAGGTTGAAAGGAAGGCCTTTCGTATCATTAACTCCCGTCCACTCACCAACTCTCTGCAATCTCTCTCTCTCCGCCGCATGTTGCATCTCTCTCGCTATTCTATCGCTACTATAATAATCAGTGTTCCTCAGAGCTATCCCAGTGCATACAACCTCCTTTACGTAGGGCACGTGGTACCCGCCTAAAAGCTCAATCCCACCCCTACTCTGTGCAACTCTCCAACCCAAGAGTGAAACGTTACTCTCAAACTTTCTTCTACTCAACATCTGAGCTCTGGAACTCTCTCCCAGAATCAGTCTTTCCCTCTTCCTATGACTTAAATTGCTTCAAACTCCGTGTGTCCAGGCATTTTGGCTCGAACGTCCCTTGATTTTGGCCCTGTCACTCTTTCAACTATGGGGGAGGCACTCGCTATAGGCAGTTATGCCTTTGCCTCCCTCAATCACATAGAAAAAAACAAAAACAAAAACAAAAATGCTGCGGGCCAATGACACAACCTTGTTTGGTGGCTTGTTCGGACAAGCATTTGCAAAGTGACCCTCCTTGTGACATGCAAAGCACTCTTTACTCTTTGGTTTCCCTTGGCAGTGGGAGGTACCATTAGACTTCTTATACGGGACGGTATTTGGTTTATGTTCAGTTTTATTGTCAGTGCTACATGGTTTTGTGTATTTATGTGTATCAAAATTCTTGGGAAGGGGAGGGGTACGATCCTTTGCACCCGACTCACTCCTAGCTGCTGCTTCGCACCCTCGAATTAATGACAGTCGGCGGTCAGCCATTTCTGCTGCCTCCTGGAGAGTTCTAGGATTTTTTTCCTTTATATTTAATGTTTAAGTCCCCGCCTGTGCACTTAAAGAACTGCTCCAAAAGAACCAGCTCACTCAACTCCTCAAAAGTAGCTGCCCTCTCAGAACGCAGCCAATGTCGTAGTGCATCAGACAAGTCCCGGGCGTGTTCTAGGAAGGTACTATCCTTGCCCTTAGTAACACCCCGAAACTTCAAGCGGTAAGTTTCTGGTTGTAACTCATAGGCCTGTAGCACAGCCTTCTTTAGCTCATCATAAACTACACAGGACTCTAAAGGTAGTGCATCATACGCTTTTAGCCCCTTTCCTAGGAGTCTTGATGAAACTAATGCTGCCCACTTTTCCTGAGGCCACTGGTGTTCCTGACACTTCTTTTCAAATCGCATAAAAAACTCAGCCACACCTACTTCATCGAACACAGGAACTAGTTTATGCAGGTGCGACAATGATTGGTCCCGATGTCTGTTACCTCCCCCAATATTTCGCCCTGTTACCTCCACTCGAGATCTCTCCAGCTCCCTGTCAGCCCGATACCTAGTAGACTCTGCCTGAAGTTCAGCCTCTCATATAGCTGTTATCTCTGCAGCCTCAGCCTGCACACTAGCCTGTCTCTCGGCAGCCTCAGCCTGCACACTAGCCTGTCTCTCGGCAGCCTCAACCTGAGCTCTAGCCTGTCTTTCGGTAGCCTCAACCTGAGCTCTAGCAACCTCAACCTTGGCCATCTCAAGCCGAAACAACAAATCTGGAGTCAGCCCTTGAGGAGGGGAATGTGCATTTAATGGAGAGGGTCCCTGTGATTGAATTCCACGCTGCCATTGACCTTCAACTTGGGGGTATGTACTAAATTCAGGCACCCTGACGTTTGATATGGGGGTAGAGTGGAGGGGGGGCTGGGGACCGGGGCCCCCAGTCGCCTCTCCACCCAGGTCTCTCCCTTCTAAACCCAATATCAAAGCCCTCAGCTGATCTTTCCTCATGCCACTTAAACCCTGGTGACCCTGAAGACCTGCCACACACTTTAAGCCATACTTATTCAGCTTCAACACCCTGGCAGTGGTAAGGGGCACCTCTAAAAATCTTCTAGCACCCTCCTCGCTATAGACTAGCCACTCCACAGGTCTTTCTCCCTCCGAGCCCGTATCGTGACCTGACCCATCACTGTGTTCTGATGTATTAGACATGTTTGTTTACTGCAGTAATTATCACGGTTATAGAATGTGCCTTATCTCCTATGCAAGTATGTATATAGTAATGTTATTTAAAGTCTTTAATGTGTTATATTGGTTGCTCCAAACAAAAAACTATGTCCACTGTATTCCTCTAATCATAAGGCATCTCAAAACAAATGACCACTATATTCCTCTGTTCAGTAAATCCTATGCAAGGTCGCCATTTGTTACGTCCTGGGATATATAAACACTGGGCTCTTTCTATTGGACTAAGTATGCGGCAACAAGCAACAACGGAAAACGCTAGATCCAACCCTAATCTATAAACCCAGGCAACAAACCACCCTAAACCGTCAAGAGTCCTGCCTGGACAACAAGGTATCCTATGACTCGGTTACAGGGTGCACGCACTATAGACTGCTGATAGTCAAGCAGGCTATATAAAAGATCACACAATTAAGTTGACTTAAAGCTTCAAGGAAAAGATAGATAACGGAATTAAATTTCAGAAACAATTTACTAACAAACTAGAAGAAAGTACATTTATCGTTACGTTAATTAATACAACTAATCACCCCTGCGTGAAAGAAGGTGAAAGCAAACAGTCCTCAAAACATCGTACAGGTAGACAAGATGCAGGTTTCTAAACTACATACGGCTACTGAAGGATCTGATGCTTAGCAAAGAAATTACGTTACGGATTTAGAGAACTCTTAACTCATAAGCAGGAATAAATACTAGTGATAGGCCATACAGTGTATAATGGCATAGGTATAATTAAATAAAGGCAGCAACTCACAACATAACCACATACAGGTGTGCTTCTCACTCTTAGTCAGGCAAGCCTGCTCAGACAGAGTCTCTAAGCCACACCCTGACTCACAATGCTCACAAAAACGGTAAACTGTGGCACAATAACAAGCATACAGAGATAATAAAGCCCTAGCTGTTAATCTGCCAGGTGGCAGAGGTCTAGCCGGAAGGATATAGGCTTCGGATACCCGGGCTGAGCCACCTGCTCTAGCCTAGGGACGTTCCCAAGTCTGTGCGCCAAATTACTCTAATTGAAAGGGTGCTCTCTTGAGAGACTCAGATCGCAAGTATCTGGCTCTCTCCTGGCGACCCTAAAACAAAAGCAAGACGTGCTAGCGCAGTGCTGAGTGGACTAGGCAAGGGCCCTCACACAACACAACACTAGACACACAGGGACACAGACAAGAAAATGCCCCCAGACTCCCACGGGTATCCTAGTAAAGTCGTGCGGGTCCACAGGACTCGCACCAGCAGACTTTACTTAAAGGATCGCAAAAACTCTCCCCTCCGGTCTAGCCCCTGCTAACCTGACACAAGAACACACTAGGAAGCATGAAACCACCAAATATGAGACAACAAAAAAGCTTCCTAGGTCTCATTAACAATTAAATCTCTGCATAAGGCCCAAAATCCTATCTAATTATCTGAGAGCTCGTCGTTAATACAATAATAGATATAAGGTCTATCAAGGGGATGGGATAATTAAATAGATTGGTGAAGTAGTGGAAAGAAGGTATACAAAATAAGAGAGAAAGTTTCTAAGTGGGGTTGAGAGGGATAGATATCAAGGCGGTCCGAAGGGTACGACAGTGAGGTGAGCTCTGAGTCTTGAATCTGTCTGGACCCCACCCTAGGCATGCAGAATACATCCCATGCTTGGCAACACTCAACACAGTTGCCGGGTCAAAATCCTCTACCCCGTGCGTGAGTCGAAACTAAGCCTAACGTTGCAATCAAATGTATGTGGCAACATCAGGCTCGTCCCAAGCTGGCAAGCGAAGCAACGTCCCAAGCCGGTCTCTCTCTCCCGCTCGTCTCCTCCTGCCCTCACTAGACTTACATCTTATATATTATAATGAAACAATCAACTATCGAGAATAAAATATACTAAGATGCGTTGGTTAAGAATAAGGGCAGCTACAAGATGTGAAACAACATAAGAATATCCCAGACATTAGTTACGTTGTCGTAGGATATATACTAAGGAAAAGCCAGCCGGTTTCTAAATGGTTGGGCAGCCGACGCGCGCGCATGCCCGCACGTGGCTACTATGCAGAAGCATCACAACAATATTTTGTTGTATGTGCCATTTTTTCCTAGTCCGTAATTTGTGACATTCTTTCCTGTGCCGTATTTTTCCGGTGCCTTTTTTTCCGAGTACCGTTCCGCAGGCAGGCTTACGCACCAGACGACGTTGATACGGGCCATACGGCTTTGATACGGACCATACGTCTTTGATACGGACCACACGGTTGTGATACGGCCAGTTCGTGATGGAGTCCAGACTCAGACGATTTTTTACAGTTGCCGGGGGATTCCCACAAACAGCTCAAAATCTCATATCGATCCCCGATACGTCGCTTGGACCGTGAGAGTCACCCACGGCTGATTCCCGATATCCACGATTATGTTGCCGAAATATATGAAGGCTGAAATTTCGAGTCGGGAACTCGAGTGGAGGGGCTTTTGTGTCAGTGTGCAACGACCTATACATACGTGTACTCAACCATTAACTGTGTTGGTGGTGTAATGGTTTGGGTGCTTAAGTTATGGGTCTGGTGTCCCGAGTTCGAATCCCGGGAGGGTCATATCTTTTCAATGATGTATTCAAAGGCATTTCTTTTGTTTAATGGAGGATTAATGTTAAGAACGGGGTGTTCTTAATTGCAATAGGTCCTGGAACTAATGTCTAGCGAGGCCGGTCCTTAGTGATCTTGGCTCCATTCATTGTTTTTTCCTCTCACCTAAACATTAGGCTTTCCATAATGTAGTTGGGTGTACTGTAACTCTACATATATTATTTGTTTGTTATATGTATGAGTACAAGCTACGTGATTAAATGGGCCTATACACATATTGTAGGCTTCAAAGTGTATTATTATTATCGTTATTATCATCAGTGGTCTTAGTTATTCAATGCAGGGATGACACACATACATACACACATATTATATACATAATATTATGCTTCGTGTTTACTATTTTACAAGATCTCTCTCTCTCTCTCTTTCTCGCTAGCTGTAGCTCTCTCTCTTTCTCCAAAACACCGTCACACCAACACTATTTCTTAACCCTTTATTGGTGGTGCGCAACTTATGTCGTGTGAAAGAAATTTGGACTAAGTGGCGGTTCACAACTTATGTCGTGTGCCATTTTCAGCACGTAATGTTGCAGAGAGAGAGAGCTGAGCAGTATGAGGAGCCTAGTAAGGCTATGACCGTCGCACACCACCGCGGTGGGCCAACTAAAGTGAAAACTACCCTTCCTTCCCCCCTCACATTCGCTACACAGGGAATTATGTAGGGAAAGTACCTAATTACATGGTTTTTGCACTCGTGTTGTGCGATCGTTGCAAGAAAACTAGCGGTCGTACAAGGATGGTTGGGGTGTCATTGGAAAGCTCTGTTTATGCCCTTTCAGGGATAGATACTTGTTTTACGCTCTAGGTCTTATTTAGGCATAACAATGATCACGTAAACAACCCTATTTAGGGTATAAACACCCCGCTGGGTGGTACATATAAATTACCGCCTAGGCCGCTCATTAGGTGTTAAGAGCTCACACGTGACTCATATCACAAAATTACCCCCACTTCTGTTTATTGATTTAAGATTAGACACTTTTACTTCTTTCGCTGACCCACTTAACCCTCTCAGTACGATGTTGTATTTCGTCTTTCCATTTGTGTACATTATAATAGTATAATTATTTAGTGTATGAAAGATCTGTGGTTAAATAATTGTTGCGATAGTTTGTACCACTTATATTTGTTCATATTCGGAACTTACACTTACACATCACCATTCTGATGACTTACTTCTAACAGAAAGATGGTGTGACGCCTACCAGCTTTGGCAGAATCGCCTCCCGTTAGCCACTAGCACTCGCCAGGGCAGTGAAATGGGCTACAGTTATCAGAGAATGTTGTTCTTTCTTTCATAGTACTTGCATTGTTACAGACAGTCCAGTGGTGGTCTATATTTTCGTCTGTGACAACGGGAAGTATTTTATATCATGAGTAGAATATAAGATGCATTGTAGTGAAGTTGAGAGAGAGAGTACGAGCGGGCAGCGTGGGGGCAGTGAGTGTTGCTTCCCTCCTCCCTGCTTCCCTCCTCCCTCCTCCCTCCCGGAGGAGTTTTTCCCGCGCGCTTTATCTCGCCTCTGATTGGCTGGTGGTTCCTGGCGCCTTCAGGAGGCCTGCTGCCTGGTGACGTATCGGCCTGTGATTGGCCGACCACCATACGCACCAGACGACGTTGATACGGGCCATACGGCTTTGATACGGACCACACGGTTGTGATACGGCCAGTTCGTGATGGAGAACAGACTCAGACGATTTTTTACAGTTGCCGGGGGATTCCCACAAACTTTTGAACACCTCAAAATCTCATATCGACCCCAGATACGTCGCTTGAACCGTGAGAGTCACCCACGGCTAATTCCCGATATCCACGATTATGTTGCCGATTCGCCTTATCAGGCTGAAATTTCGAGTCGGGAACTCGACTGGAGGGGCTTTCGTGTCAGTGTGCAACGACCTATACATACGTGAACTCAACCATTAACTGTGTTGGTGGTGTAATGGTTTGGGTGCTTATGTTATGGGTCTGGTGTCCCGAGTTCGAATCCCGGGAGGGTCATATCCTTTCAATAATGTATTCAAATGCATTGTTTTTGTTTAATGGAGGATTAATGTTAAGAACGGGGTCTTCTTAATTGCTATAGGTCCTGGAACTAATGTCTAGCGAGGCCGGTCCTTAGTGATCTTGGCCCCATTCATTGTTTATTCCTCTCACCTAAACATTAGGCTTTCCATAATGTAGTTGGGTGTACTGTAACTCTACATATAGTATTTGTTTGTTATATGTATGAGTACAAGCTATGTGATTAAATGGGCCTATACACATATTGTAGCCTTTGTAGGCTACAAAGTGTATTATTATTATCGTTATTATCATCAGTGGTCTTAGTTATTCAATGCAGGGATGACACACATACATACACATATATATACATAATATTATGCTTCATGTTTACTAATTTACAAGATCTCTCTCTCTCTCCAAAACACCGTCACACCAACACTATTTCTTAAGAGCTCACACGTGACTCATATCACAAAATTACCCCCACTTCTGTTTATTGATTTAAGATTAGACACTGTTACTTCTTTCGCTGACCCACTTAACCCTCTCAGTACGATGTTGTATTTCGTCTTTCCATTTGTGTACATTATAATAGTATATTTATTGTATGATGTGGGTAAATAATTGTTGCGATAGTTTGTACCACTTATATTTGTTCATATTCGGAACTTACACTTACACATCACCATTCTGATGACTTACTTCTAACAGTAAGATGGATCACAATTCTTGTCTTCCACGCAATCTTCTAAAGCTTTATACTAGTATTCAATATTAGCCATTATATGTATAATACCCATAAACATACAGAATAAAGTTAGCCCCCCTGGGTCGACCTTCTTGATATAGTGCCGGAGATCTTAGAGGTCTTTCTGTACGCCAGGTCATTGTTGTTTAAGCGGCAACACACACACTAACAACGTATCACAATTTCGAATACTAACTCGAACACCGTTCAGACCATATTTTGTTTTCTTTCCCCACTATACATTTATATTGTTATGAAAATGTGCTAATATCTTAAATTGTTTTAGCGGACATAATGCAATAGTTAATGATATAACTCATACGAGGTTTACATATCTGCATTCATATAAATATATCTCTTATCTTTAACTGGTTCGAATAACTTTACATATCACCAATGAAACATGCTGTCTATAGAATTATGAAACGAATGATATTGAATTACATAGTATAACTTTTCTTTGGTCAAATTGAATCTGGATGTTTAATATATTTTTGTGTTTTAGATATTTTATGATGTCGGAAATTATGATTACCATTATTTTAAGTATTATTTTTATAGTTATTGTTATTATTATTATTATTATTAGTAGTAGTAGTAGTAGTAGTAGTAGTAGTAGTTCAATTCAATGCAATTGTCTTGATTTCATAATATATACAACATTTACATTCATGTACACATATTTATGTTTTCATATTCAAAGTATCAAACACATTACTATCTCATCAAAATAATTGTGGACAGATAAACAAACTAATAAATACAATTTTCACAAACAAATCAATACGAATAAAATACATGGATAGTTTTTTGGTGCACACTAAATTATAAAGAACAAAAATACTGTATATTACATAGTCATGACTAATAATTATCTGTGTTAGCGCCACCAACAACCCAGCTTCAGAGCAACATCAAAGTACTGTGATACGCCAGGCAACATATCAAGTTACATTACAACAAGGCGTTAATGGCATTATGTAATATACTTCATATATTACAGGTGGTAATAACAATCCCTGCTGCTTTTCAAATTACTGAATCACACACGACATGCTATCCGTAACCTATGGTCTATAACTTTATTCAGCCGAAGGTGTGTGCTGGTATTGCATTACTATAGACAATTGTGTTGATGGCTGTTTGTTATTGGTACCGAAAAGTGTACTAACGAAACTGTTCCAATACATGTCATTACACACTCTGAATAATACTCTACCTGGTTAATAAAAAGTAACTATTTTAATGTAATTGTTTTCATCGTATAACTGACATTCCATCCAGACAGGCATGTGATTTATGTTGCTAACAATTATCTAGACATATATATATATATATATATATACTAATGGTGATCAACTTAATTGGAATGGTTCTTGTCTGTTACGGCATGAATTGTGATATTTTGTGTTTTTTGCTCATGAAATTGTGCATGTACAATTTAGAGGAGCAATGTTACACCACTTTTGTGTAATAAAATATACAGTTTAAAGCCTCTAGGATATACACCATTGTATTGCCTCATTTGCATTCAATACCCTTTCAAATGGTCCATTAGTGTTCAAGATTGTACACTACCCGCATAAACGACGCCTTTCTGGTCCTCCATTGAACTTACATTAATAAGATCATATGGTGTAATCTACTGGCTGAGGATAGCGAGAGCGTGGAGGAGAGTTATGGATAAGAAATATATATATATATATATACATCCATATAATTATACTGTATATGGATAATCTATTTTTTATTAATTTCAAAACAACACCAAACACCTCCAATGAAATTAATGCAAGTATATATGTCATCCATCAGGATTCGAACCCGGGTTATCAAGAAAAGCTCCCAGGAAAAAATAAACATGGGAACATCAAGCCTTCGTCTATTCTCTCAAGACATCTTCAGGGTAATACAATAATACAGTGAAAGTCAGAGGCTTAACCCTGGAGAGGTAACGCTCAAAAACTTAATTTTCATGGTATGGTCGTTGTGAATATGCACATCAACTTTGACCTCAAATATCTCCCAAACCAAAAGACTTAGAGACTTAATGAAAATTGCTAAAAATAATATAAGGATCCCTTAATATTGATAAGTAATTAGTATTTTTAAATAATTTAATACAAAAATAAGTAGAGGTTTTAAGTTAGTCTTACCTAAAAAATAAAAACAAATACTAAATTCGCCCTGAGGGTGCTGGGACTCTGAGGATGTGGATGGCAATGGTGGGGCTGATTGGTGTAGGAAGGACGACCCTGTAGTCCCCATACGTTGAGAGAAGAGCGAAGTTGCAAAATGGGTTAAAATTTCGACCCTCTAAACAATTTGCCCCATTTTCAAAAAATCATTTTGATACCCAAATATACTTGAAATCAAACCAAAACCAATATAGTGCTTCCTACATGGTTCTATTATAATACCAAAGTGCAATAATCGAGATCTGAGTAACATAGATACTACAATAAAATAGTATATGGAGGTAACTGAATTCATGTCATGAAAAATTCCTTACCCAAAGTATGGTAACATCAGACCCACAGTATGGCAACATCAGACACACTAGCCTGCTGAGCTTGTTCCCTCACCATCTGGCTAAGATGCCTATCACTTCCAGATCAATATCTCAAGTCACAATATCACTAGTGTCCACTTTTCGATATAAGTAAATGTCACTACCTATGTAAGGTTGTTGCAGACTTACAACGGATACATCCTGTTTGAGCCTGTTCTTATGTTGCTGGGTGAGCAGCACCTCCACACCCGACTGAGGCCTACAGCACACTGACTGCCTGCAGGCTGATAACTGACAATATGGCCATGTGGGATGTGCAGACTCAAAAAAACTTGTTTTGCGCACCACGCCCGTGCAAATAGGCAACGGCGTATCCTCTCCAGGGTATACCCCATCTTACATAGTCACATGTTGCCATTTTACTGCCTTTTCATAGGCAGTAAGATGGCAACACTTTTGTGTATTATATGCTAGTTAGCATCTCACAGATGATATAGAAGGGGTATTTAAGCCTCTGCTTTCCACTGTATTATTGTATTACCCTGAAGATGTCTTGAGAGAATAGACGAAAGCTTGGTGTTCCAATGTTTATTTCTTCTTGCGAGTTCTATTATATATATATATATATATATATTTCTAATCTCTCAGTGGGGTTCGAACCGCCGACCGTCAGGACGATAGCCGACGCTTTAAGCAACTACACCACGGTAGAAAAGACACTCAACCCTCTATCCTATTTATGTTAGGGAGAAGGGAAACCCACTAGGCGAATATATTTCAATTCATACCTAGTTGTAGGATCCATATTCCAGAATACCATACAAGGATTTCTGAGTGTCCCGACGCAACTAGGGCCGAAATTGATTTAATTTAATTCTAACCCACCAAGCATAAGAGTTACAAATATTGAGTATATATCACAAATACACGTGAGCCACTAAATGTTTCTAATCTCTCGGTGGGGTTCGAACCGCCGACCGTCAGGACGATAGCCGACGCTTTAATCAGCTACACCATGGCAGTCTAAAAGACACTCAACCCTCTATCCTATTTATGTTAAGGAGAAGGGAAACCCACTAGGTGAATATATTTCAATTCATACCTAGTCGTAGGATCCATATTCCAGAATACCATACAAGGATTTCTGAGTGTCCCGACGCAACTCGGGCCGAAATTGATTTCATTTAATTCTAACCCACCAAGCATGAGAGTTACACATATTGAGTATATATCACAAATACACCTGAGAAACTAAATGTTTCTAATCTCTCAGTGGGGTTCGAACCGCCGACCGTCAGGACGATAGGCGACACTTTAATCAACTACACCACGGCAGTCTAAAAGACACTCAACCCTATATCCTATTTATGATAGGGAGAAGGGAAACCCACTAGGCGAATATATTGCAATTCATACCTAGTCGTAGGATCCATATTCCAGAATACCATACAAGGATTTCCGAGTGTCCCGACGCAACTATGGCCGAAATTGATTTAATTTAATTCTAACCCAGCATGCATGAGAGTTACAAATATTGAGTATATATCACAAATACACGTGAGCCACTAAATTATTCTAATCTCTCAGTGGGGTTCGAACCGCCGACCGTCTTTTAGACTGCCGTGGTGTAGTTGATTAAAGCGTCGGCTATCGTCCTGAAGGTCGGCGGTTCGAACCCCACTGAGAGATTAGAAACATTTAGTGGCTCAGTACTGGCTCACGTGTATTTGTGATATATACTCAATATTTGTAACTCTCATGCTTGGTGGGTTAGAATTAAATTAAATCAATTTCGGCCCGAGTTGCGTCGGGATACTCAGAAATCCTTGTACAGTATGGTATTCTGGAATATGGATCCTACGACTAGGTATGAATTGAAATATATTCGCCTAGTGGGTTTCCCTTCTCCCTACCATAAATAGGATAGAGGGTTGAGTGTCTTTTAGACTGCTGTGGTGTAGTTGATTAAAGCTTCGGCTATCGTCCTGACGGTCGGCGGTTCGAACCCCACTGAGAGATTAGAAACATTTAGTGGCTCACGTGTATTTGTGATATATACTCAATATTTGTAACTCTCATGCTTGGTGGGTTAGAATTAAATTAAATAAATTTTGGCCCGAGTTGTGTCGGGACACTCAGAAATCCTTGTATGGTATTCTGGAATATGAATCCTACGACTAGGTATGAATTGAAATATATTCGCCTAGTGGGTTTCCCTTCTCCCTAACATAAATAGGATAGAGGGTTGAGTGTCTTTTAGACTGCCGTGGTGTAGTTGATTAAAGCGTCGGCTATCGTCCTGACGGTCGGCGGTTCGAACCCCACTGAGAGATTATAAATATATATATATATATATATATATATATATATATATATATATATATAGTAGAACTCGCAAGAAGAAATAAACATTGGAACACCAAGCTTTAGTCTATTCTCTCAAGACATATTCAGGGTAATACAATAATACAGTGGAAGTCAGAGGCTTAAATACCCCTTCTATATCATCTGTGAGATGCTAACTAGCATATAATACACAAAAGTGTTGCCATCTTACTGCCTAAGAAAAGGCAGGACAATGGCATCATGTGACTATGTAACATGGGGTATACCCTGGAGAGGATACGCCGTTGCCTATTTGCATGGGCGTGGTGCGCAAAACAAGTTTTTTTGAGTCTGCACATCCCACATGACCATATCGGCCTGCAGGCAGTCAGTGTGCTGTAGGCCTCAGTCGGGTGTGGAGGTGCTGCTCACCCAGCAACATGAGAACAGGCTCAAACAGGATATATCCATTGTAAATCTGCAACAACCTTCCATAGGTAGTGACATTTACTTATATCAAAAAGTGTACACTAGTGATATTGTGACTTGAGATATTGATCTGGAAGTGATAAGCATCTTAGCCAGATGGTGAGGGAACAAGGTCAGCAGGTTAGTGTGTCTGAGGTTGCCATACTGTGGGTCTGATGTTGCCATACTTTGGGTAAGGAATTTTTCATGACATGATTTCAGTTACCTCCATATACTATTTTATTGTAGTATCTATGTTACTCAGATCTCGATTATTGTACTTTGGTATTATAATAGACCCATGTAGGAAGCACTATGTTGATTTTGGTTTGATTTCAAGTATATTTTGGTATCAAAAAGATTTTTTGAAAATGGGGCAAATTTTTTAGAGGGTCGAAATTTTAACCCATTTTGCAACTTCGCACTTCTCTCAACGTATGGAAACTACATGGTCGTCCTTCCTACACCAATCAGCCCCACCATTGCCATCCACAACCACAGAGTCCCAGCACCCTCAAGACGAATTTAGTATTTGTTTTCATTTTTTAAGTAAGACTAACTTAGGACGTCTACTTATTTTTGTATTAATTATTTAAAAATACTAATTACCTTTCAATATCTATTATTTACTAAAACAATATTAAGGGATCCTTTTATTATTTTTAGCAATTTTCATTAAGTCTCTAAGTCTTTTGGTTTGGGAGATATTTGAGGTCAAATTTGATGTGCATATTCACAACGACCATACCATGAAAATTAAGTTTTTGAGCGTTACCTCTCCAGGGTTAAGCCTCTGACTTCCACTGTATTATTGTATTACCCTGAAGATGTCTTGAGAGAATAGACGAAGGCTTGATGTTCCCATGTTTATTTTTTCCTGCGAGCTTTTCTTGATAACCCGGGTTTGAATCCTGGTGGATCACATAATTATATACTTGCATTAATTTCATTGGAGGTGTTTGGTGTTGTTTTGAAATTAATAAAAAATTGATTATCCATATACAGTATAATTATATGGATGTATATATATATATATATATTTCTTATCCATAACTCTCCTCCACGCTCTCGCTATCCTCAGCCAGTAGATTACACCTTATGATCTTATTAATGTAAGTTCAATGGAGGACCAGAAAGGCGTTGTTTATGCGGGTAGTGTACAATCTTGAACACTAATGGACCATTTGAAAGGGTATTGAATGCAAATGAGGCAATACAATGGTGTATATCCTAGAGGCTTTAAACTGTATATTTTATTACACAAAAGTGGTGTAACATTGCTCCTCTAAATTGTACATGCACAATTTCATGAGCAAAAAACACAAAATATCACAATTCATGCCGTAACAGACAAGAACCATTCCAATTAAGTTGATCACCATTAGTATATATATATATGTCTAGATAATTGTTAGTAACATAAATCACATGCCTGTCTGGATGGAATGTCAATTATACGATGAAAATAATCACATTAAAATAGTTACTTTTTATTAACCAGGTATAGTATTATTCAGAGTGTGTAATGACATGTATTGAAACAGTTTCGTTAGTGCACTTTTCGGTACCAATAACAAACAGCCATCAACACAATTGTCTATAGTAATGCAATACCAGCACACACCTTCGGCTGAATAAAGTTATAGACTATAGGTTACGGATAGCATGTCGTGTGTGATTCAGTAATTTGAAAAGCAGCAGGGATTGTTATTACCACCTGTAATATATGAAGTATATATGAAGTATATTACATAATGCCATTAACGCCTTGTTGTAATGTAACTTGATATGTTGCCTGGCGTATCACAGTACTTTGATGTTGCTCTGAAGCTGGGTTGTTGGTGGCGCTAACACAGATAATTATTAGTCATGACTATGTAATATACAGTATTTGTTTTCTTTATAATTTAGTGTGCACCAAAACATTATCCATATATTTTATTCGTATTGATTTGTTTGTGAAAATGTTCTTTATTAGTTTGTTTATCTGTCCACAATTATTTTGATGAGATAGTAATGTGTTTGATACTTTGAATATGAAAACAAAAATATGTGTACATGCATGTAAATATTGTATATATTATGAAATAAAGACAATTGCATTGAATTGAACTACTACTACTACTAATAATAATAATAATAATAATAATAATAACAATAACTATAAAAAGAATACTTAAAATAATGGTAATCATAATTTCCGACATCATAAAATATCTAAAACACAAAAATATATTAAACATCCAGATTCAATTTGACCAAAGAAAAGTTATACTATGTAATTCAATATCATTCGTTTCATAATTCTATAGACAGCATGTTTCATTGGTGATATGTAAAGTTATTCGAACCAGTTAAAGATAACAGATATATTTATATGAATGCAGATATGTAAACCTCGTATGAGTTATATCATTAACTATTGCATTATGTCCGCTAAAACAATTTACGATATTAGCACATTTTCATAACAATATAAATGTATAGTGGGGAAAGAAAACAAAATATGGTCTGAACGGTGTGCGAGTTAGTATTCGAAATTGTGATACGTTGTTAGTGTGTGTGTTGCCGCTAAAACAACAATGACCTGACGTACAGAAAGACCTCTAAGATCTCCGGCACTATATCAAGAGGGTCGACCCAGGGGGGCTAACTTTATTCTGTATATTTATGGGTATATACATATAATGGCTAATATTGAATACTAGTATAAAGCATTAGAAGATTGTGTGGAAGAGAAGAATTGTGATCCATTGTTATGACCGGGGCTCCGAATAAAACAAGGGCACTTAAAGATTGGACTAGTAATAGGGCACTATGCAACAACAGTACGCTAGATCCAAACCCTTGAACTTATATGCCGGCTAACAAAAACACCTATACCCTCCAGAGTTAATTTGCAATAACGGGGTATGCTTAACTGGGCATAAATGTACTCTACTTCAGGCTAACCCACACTGGTATAGCCTGATAACACACAATATGCAAGCTATGGAAAGATCAATTAAATCAATGCAAGATTTAATATAATAAAAATATGCTTCAATATAGTTACTCTACACAACAATAAACTCTTCACTCCTATCTGAAAGAAAGTGAAGTCTTGTCCTACAGCATAGACCTGGAAACTTCTGAAGAAAGTCTGATGCTCATAAGATGCCCATATCTTAAATTATAGAAAGGCAGGAGGCAGGACACCCAATGTGTATACAGAGTACACAAAAAGATAGGACATATAATGTTAACTGACACGAGAATATTATAAATGCGCAACGGCAGTAATGTTCAACACTAAAAGAAATGATTCCTCATCAACGAAACAGTCTACTATGGTTGTGCAACTCAACAACAACCTAGACTCATAAATGCAGTGAATAATAATGCATACATATCATAAAGAGCTCATATCCTAACTAGTGTCTGCTAGGTGAATAAAGTCTAGCTGGGATATCAAGGTTAGGAAACTGTGGCTGAGCAAGACTGGCTCATAGCCTAGCGTTGTCCTTAAGGCGGTATGATTAAAGTTACGTTAATGACGGGGATGCTCTCTTGGTAGATCCAGATCTCAAGTATCTGGTTCTACCCTGGCGATCCCTCAAAAGTCAAGCAAAGAGGCAGCACTGTGTGACAAGGTAGTAGGCTAATGCCCTCTTACCACACGATGCTGCACTCGCAAAAGGCACAACCAAAAAGACAACCTAGGCTACCACAGAAACCGTCGAAGTTGTGTAGGTATAAGCGAACCGTACACACATCGCTGACAACGACAACAGAAGCCTTATCCCAGTCTAGCATTAAATAACCAAGCAGAGCACTAAATCAATAATGGAGACACACACCGAGTTCTTAACCTCTACTAACTAAGAACCCTCAAACCTATTCTAAGTACATGTAAATATCTCCGAGGACGGCGCATGCAATACAATGGGCCGGCTATGGAAACCGTATGCAGAACCCAAGGGGATAAGTAATTGAATAAAGGTGAGGAGCAATGGAAAAGAAGAAGGTCAGAGAGAGAGATAGTGGTAAAGAGGGTGATCGGGAGAGAGTATGCAAAGGGATGTTAGAAGCATGCACACCAAGTCTGTCCTGAGGAGTGTA
The DNA here is from genome assembly GCA_032716605.1 of Paralithodes platypus. Lineage (NCBI taxonomy): Eukaryota > Metazoa > Arthropoda > Malacostraca > Decapoda > Lithodidae > Paralithodes > Paralithodes platypus. Next base: position 30,178,523 of record CM064512.1, read on the forward strand.
GCTCCTCGGGACCCACAGGATCTCACAAAGGCATGGTGGTCGGCCAATCACAGGCCGATACGTCACCAGGCAGCAGGCCTCCTGAAGGCGCCAGGAACCACCAGCCAATCAGAGGCGAGAGAAAACGCGCGGGAAAAACTCCTCCGGGAGGGAGGAGGGAGGAGGGAAGCAACACTCACTGCCCCCACGCTGCCCGCTCGTACTCTCTCTCTCAACTTCACTACAATGCATCTTATATTCTACTCATGATATAAAATACTTCCCGTTGTCACAGCCGAAAATATAGACCACCACTGGACTGTCTGTAACAATGCAAGTACTATGAAAGAAAGAACAACATTCTCTGATAACTGTAGCCCATTTCACTGCCCTGGCGAGTGCTAGTGGCTAACGGGAGGTGATTCTGCCAAAGCTGGTAGGCGTCACACCATCTTACTGTTAGAAGTAAGTCATCAGAATGGTGATGTGTAAGTGTAAGTTCCGAATATGAACAAATATAAGTGGTACAAACTATCGCAACAATTATTTACCCACAGATCTTTCATACACTAAATAATTATACTATTATAATGTACACAAATGGAAAGACGAAATACAACATCATACTGAGAGGGTTAAGTGGGTCAGCGAAAGAAGTAAAAGTGTCTAATCTTAAATCAATAAACAGAAGTGGGGGTAATTTTGTGATATGAGTCACGTGTGAGCTCTTAACACCTAATGAGCGGCCTAGGCGGTAATTTATATGTACCACCCAGCGGGGTGTTTTTACCCTAAATAGGGTTGTTTACGTGATCATTGTCATGCCTAAATAAGACCCAGAGCATAAAACAAGTATCTATCCCTGAAAGGGCATAAACAGAGCTTTCCAATGACACCCCAACCATCCTTGTACGACCGCTAGTTTTCTTGCAACGATCGCACAACACGAGTGCAAAAACCATGTAATTAGGTACTTTCCCTACATAATTCCCTGTGTAGCGAGTGTGAGGGGGGAAGGAAGGGTGGTTTTCACTTCAGTTGGCCCACCGCGGTGGTGTGCGACGGTCATAGCCTTACTACGCTCCTCATACTGCTCAGCTCTCTCTCTGCAACATTACGTGCTGAAAATGGCACACGACATAAGTTGTGAACCGCCACTTAGTCCAAATTTCTTTCACACGACATAAGTTGCGCGCCACCAATAAAGGGTTAAGAAATAGTGTTGGTGTGACGGTGTTTTGGAGAAAGAGAGAGAGCTACAGCTAGCGAGAAAGAGAGAGAGAGAGAGATCTTGTAAAATAGTAAACACGAAGCATAATATTATGTATATAATATGTGTGTATGTATGTGTGTCATCCCTGCATTGAATAACTAAGACCACTGATGATAATAACGATAATAATAATACACTTTGAAGCCTACAATATGTGTATAGGCCCATTTAATCACGTAGCTTGTACTCATACATATAACAAACAAATAATATATGTAGAGTTACAGTACACCCAACTACATTATGGAAAGCCTAATGTTTAGGTGAGAGGAAAAAACAATGAATGGGGCCAAGATCACTAAGGACCGGCCTCGCTAGACATTAGTTCCAGGACCTATTGCAATTAAGAACACCCCGTTCTTAACATTAATCCTCCATTAAACAAAAGCAATGCCTTTGAATACATTATTGAAAAGATATGACCCTCCCGGGATTCGAACTCGGGACACCAGACCCATAACTTAAGCACCCAAACCATTACACCACCAAGACAGTTAATGGTTGAGTACACGTATGTATAGGTCGTTGCACACTGACACAAAAGCCCCTCCACTCGAGTTCCCGACTCGAAATTTCAGCCTGATATGGCGAATCGGCAACATAATCGTGGATATCGGGAATCAGCCGTGGGTGACTCTCATGGTCCAAGCGACGTATCGGGGATCGATATGAGATTTTGAGCTGTTTGTGGGAATCCCCCGGCAACTGTAAAAAATCGTCTGAGTCTGGACTCCATCACGAACTGGCCGTATCACAACCGTGTGGTCCGTATCAAAGACGTATGGTCCGTATCAAAGCCGTATGGCACGTATCAACGTCGTCTGGTGCGTAAGCCTGCCTGCGGACCGGTACTCGGAAAAAAAGGCACCGGAAAAATACGGCACAGGAAAGAATGTCACAAATTACGGACTAGGAAAAAATGGCACATACAACAAAATATTGTATTAACCCTTTCTGACCGGCAACGTCTTTAGAGTTTATTCTAGCTATATTTAGATGGGTTTGTGCAGTTTTAAGAAGGATCTGAGGTAGTAAAAATGGTTAAGTGGGATACTTAGAATCCTGTTAATTGCTGGAACCTCCTTTTTAACTGAATAAATGCGTCTAATAGTAACCAGAATAAAGTTAAAAGTACGACACAGTAATGAAGGGGTTAAGAAGTAATAGATCAATAAAATGTGTTTCGATGCAATATGCAATATTGCATAATGTAATTATATATATCTGGTTGTGTACTCACCATAGGTTAGGTTAGGTTAGAACTTTAGAAACTGGAATTTTGCATAAGGCTGACAGGCCCACACGAGGTAGATCCCATTCACACCCATACCCATATCATTCATATGACTATCAAGTTTGCACTTGAAATGTTCTACCGTTCCTGAGCTAAACACACACTTCCACAACTCTGTTCCCAAACCAGTGCTTACATAGGCCTATATCTTTTCTAAAGCAAAACTTATCCAAGTTGAAGCCATTTGAACGGGTTATCTCGCCGTTATTAAGCCTTAACACTTTATTTATATCACCTTGTTGATACCTTTCATTCACTTAAACACCTATATCATTATCTCCTATACATCTTCGTCTTTCTAATGAATGCAAGAAGAGGGTTATCAGCTAGCCTCTCCTCATATGATACATTTCTAACAATGTGGATCATTTGCGTCATTCTTCGTTGGACTGCCTCCAGAGAGTCAATATCCATTCTACAATAAGGACACCAACACTGAACAGCAGAGTCCAAGTGAGGTCTCACATTAGACCAGGTTAGGTTAAATAGAAATATAGTGTAATACAAGCAAAATATAAAAGTACAATAAATATATCAAATATATTACAATTATAGAATTCTTGAACAATAAATCATTTTGGAATAAATCTTGGATAATAAAGTTAGCTAATTAAACATTATGATAGATTTTCATAATATGCCATTTTTTCTGTGCCTTTTTTCCCCAGTGCCCTTATTTCCGGTGCCTTTTTTTCCTGTGCCTTTTTTCCGGTGCCTTTTTTTCCTACATTCGCACGGACCGTATCTCTTCCGTGCAGAAAATTGTCAACGGTCGAGTTGGCAACCGCGCATCTAGCCTCAATCCAGTTGCATGTCTCACGGCGTCGATACGGCGTCGATACCATTCTTCTGAGTTGTATCGCCGTCTTTTGGGTCGTATCTTTTCCGTGGACTAGTCGTGTACCCTTTGCACGACTTTTCCTATCTTCATAGCATTCGTTTCTCCACCGTATCGGCATCGTTAGAGTCCTATCAAGTCGTGCGGAAGAGATACGGTAGAGATATGGTAAAGATAAGACTCTAACGATGCCCGCCATTTTTGCCGTGATCTCTAGTAAATTCGGCAAGACACAGGATTTGTATGTGTCGAGGGTGTTCGTGCCAGACTTGAAGGGGCTGTCGTGTCAGTGTGCAACGACCTTATGTATGTATAATTAATCAGGCCCAATCCCCACTTTTCCTACTTTTTTTTTGGGGGGGGGGGGGGGGGGAGGGGGCACTCAAGACAGAGCCCGAATAGGGATAACACAACAATGAACACACAAACAAAATACAAATTCACACACATCTAGGTCATCCTACACGATGACAATAAATATCCAAGCGTAATACAAGTATGTATCCCTGAAAGGACGTTAAATGAGCTTTCCAATGACACCAGAACCAACCTTCTACGATCACTGGTTGTCTTGCAACGAACGTGCTACCGAAGGGCAAAATCGGTAAAATACGATCATTTCCGTACATTCTTACGTGTGAAACGAGTGAGAGAGGGTGGAGTACAAAGGAGTACATCTCAGTAGCTCCACGGCCACCGTCGCGAGCGGTCATGAGGTAACCTACACTCCTCCCACCGCTCCGCTCTCTCTCAGAGCACATTACGTGCTCAAAATTGCACTCGACTATAGCCGGGCCCCGCCACATAGGCCACATTTTTTTCACTCGACAATAGCCGGGCGCTGCCAGTTAAGGGTTAAATATCACGTCTATCAATTTAATATATTCTAATAGTTAAGGCCAGAGGTAAAGTCAAAAATAAAAACAAGTGTGTTAATTATTTTCCCTGAACTCTTCCTAGACGGTTTGACCCCTATCTGTACCAGCTACGTATTATATAATATAGTCTAGATATAATTAGACGATTTTGTGAGGCTTAAGAAGGATCTGTGGTCGTAAAAGGATTAATTTACATAGGTCAAAACCTGGTAATTGCTGGAGGCACTTCTTAAAATAAATAATATCGTCTAACAGTAGCCAGTATAAACTGAAAAAGGACAGAACTGGTACTGAACGGATTAATGTATTATCACCAAATGTTGCTGGCAAATTTGGTCGATCCATGCGACGATTATCAAAATACTTTGTTTCTCTCAGTATATATATATATATATATGCGAGTATGCTTCCACACTAAAGGTGTGTAGAAAAGGGTAGGTTCACTGCACAAAGTTTAAACATTTTTAGTGCTAAAATTAAATTGCATCTAAAATATATTGCATGCACAAAATAAGGGTTTAAAAAGTATGTCCGAGTATCTTATTAGAAGGCTCGGACTGTTGTGTACATATTAAAATAATGTTTATGTAAAAGTGTTAAAATGTATTTCTCTACTTTCGTAGATCTTCAGTTATTATCAAAATTTGCAAGAGTGGCTGGCTCCAGAGTCAGGTATTTGTTCTGTACTCTTCTGTGGATTTCCAGTCACTGGTTTAGACAATAAAATTGTTGTCATAGGTTATGATAGTTAAAAAAATACTTCGTTCTTGTTCCAATATTGTTTTTCGTTCAGAGTCTATTTATAGTTCTTTATTCAAATGAGGCTTGAATTTATTTATGAAGTGACGTTCTTTACTCTTTCTCAAAGCAACGTCATCTTTCTTTACTTTGTAAAAGGGCAGTATTTTAAAATTAGGAGATTTATCTTTAGCACATTTTGATATGTGAGTACTAACATATAGCCCTGTATTATGTCTAATGTGGTCCCTGTGCAGGTTTGTTCTAAGTCTAAGATTCGAAGTCTCGCCAATGTAGATGGAATTACAGCCATTACAACGAATCACGTAGATACAATTGAGCGTGGAACAATTCATATTATGATTAATTTCAAATGTGTAATTAGTATCTACAAATTTGAATTGATTCCCTTCTATTATTTGTGTGCATAATTTGCATCTTGGGTTACCACATTTCGTCACCCCTTGATTTTGTACCGTATTGAATCTGGCCTTGGTTAGCAAATTCTTAAGGTTACTGGGTTGTTTCTTCGACTTTATTAATGAAACATCTTTTAATATATGCTTAGCTTCTTGAGAGGTTTTTAATAGGGCAACTGCGGATTTTGCTCCACTGAAATGATTGTCGGGAATTTAGATAGAGAGGTTAAATTGCGTATCACTGGTACATGAAATAACCCAACAAATAGTTATAATATAATTACCAACGACGTAGTCGTCGATGGGTGTAATCCAGTCTCCCACACACGGCTAATTCTATAGCATGACATGTAGGAATGTTCACATAATACAATATCGATACAAGAAACTTAGCTTAGAGGACTGGTGATGTAGGACTGTTGTTATAGATTAATAATTGTAGCACATGGTGAACTGTGGGTTGAGTCAGAGCCGGGGCGGGGGGGGGGGGGGGGGAGGAGATGTTGGCTGTATGGTGTTGATTGAGAGACTAAAGGGGCCGGCGTCCGATCGCTTCGCGAAATTACTTATGGCTGCCGGCTCATAATAATTATAACCCATAACTTGGTTTCATAATACATCTAGAGCTGATGTAGATATTTATACATTACAGTTAATATTTAACCTAACTTAAGAATAAACTACAATACACAAAGAACCAGCCGAAATCGTACAAGCGATACGATACCGCCAAATTCAAATGTCCTATTGGACCAAAACATGTCGGGATCATTACCCTGTTCCCGACATATTGCCCGCCACCAAAAATGATATACAGGAGCTATATACAGAGAACAAAAAAAGGACATCGAAGTCAAAGATCACCTTGTTTGATCTTTGATCTCCAAAGATCCACGGAACTCATAGCCGCCCTCCTTTTGGGACGAGCGCCACCTGAAGCCTGAGGAGGATCATCCTTCTCATCATCAGCTGCCCCACCTTGAGGAGCACTGTCACCAGCACTCTCCCGCGGAGGGGTATCAGTAGAGACGCCAGGATCATCCGGGAGTTCTACATCCTGCTCCAAGGGATATAACCTTACAACTGGGCGAGTAGTAACCCCACTCGAAGTTCGTATTCTAGCAACCCTTATAAGACCATCAATGCCCTTGAACAAATCGATAATCCTCCCAAGCTTCCAAAATAACCTAGGACGCTCATCATGAATCAGGACGATATCCCCGATACGAGGCCATCGTTGATTCGTCGCTTTGATCTTATGAGAGTGACGCTCGCGAAGAGACAGCAAATATTCTTGGGTCCACCGTTTCCATAGATCGTCGGACACCTTGTTTACATACTGGAAGCGACGATGTGTGGCGTCAGCATTGCCAAACGTAGGGTCATGCAGATCTTCGTCATTTACGGACGATCTAGGAAAGGTATTAAGGGTTCGTCCACGTGTTAGCATAGAAGGCGAAATGGGTAAGAGGTCATCAACATCTGCCGAGGTATAGGTCAAGGGCCTGTCGTTGACTGACATCTCCATTTCTATTAAGATAGTTTGCAACTCCCATCTGGTCACCAGTGCCCTTCCTAATACCTTCTTCATGGCAGATTTGACGATACCGATAGTTCTCTCCCAAATCGCCCCGAACCATGGTGCACGTGCTGGTATAAATCTCCACTGACAACCCTTTCCAGTGAGGGCAGCCACAATCTGCGGGTCATCCATTAAACTCTGGAGATATTTAGAGGCCCCGACAAAACAAGTCGCATTATCGCTCATAATAATTTGATGGAAACCATTGCGGCCTGCAAAGCGTCTTAGAGTATGCAAAAACCCCTCACTGGATAGGTCGTCAATCAATTCAATATGAATCGCTCTGGTTACCGCACATGTGAATAGAACGGCATATACCTTTATGATATTACCGGGCGATTCTCTAACATGAATCGCTCCGGTGTAGTCTACCCCGGTTACCTGAAATGGTTCAGTCCTTTGTACCCTGAACTCAGGCAACGGAGGTAGATCAACTGGGGAGTAAGGCTTACCCTGTAATCTTTTACAAATGGTACAGCTATTGTGGATCCCTTTAATTGCTTGTCGCATCTTAGGGATCCACCAATGTTGTCGCACATACGCCAGAACATAATTTATGCCAAAATGTAGGCAGGTCCTATGGCATTGGCGAATCAACAGTTTGGTAATCAAATGAGAGGAGCTAAGGAGGACAGGATATTTCGCAGAATCAATAATGTCAGCCTTTTGTATCCTGCCTCTACACTTAATTATGCCTCCTTCCATATATAATCCTAGCTGCCTCATTAAGTTTGAGGGTTTGGCCTTTGACTCCTTGCTCAGGATTTGATGTTCAGTAGGATAAGATTCCTGTTGTACTAAACATATTAGTTTTGCTTCTGCTGATCTCAATTCATGGAGTCTGATATGCTTCGAATCTTCACTAAGGAAAGACCCGTGAGCCCGACTTCTCATGTTGTTAATGAAACGGTATATCCATGCAAATACCCGTATTACTTGATCATAGCTGCCGTAACGTTCCCACTCTACCAACTTGTTATCCTGATGTGTAGTAATCACATTCGAACTACTTAACACATAATCTTGGGGCCGACTTGAAGGATCAGACATGCATTCCGTGAAATCCTGAGGCCATTCAGTTGGAGATGTAAGCCATGGAGGTCCATGCCACCAAATAGAGGACGACATAAACTGCTGCGCCGAGATCCCCCGGGAAATTATGTCACTGGGGTTATCCCTGGTGCTCACATAGCGAAATGTAGCTGTAGGAACAAAGTTATGAATCCGATCAGTGCGATTAGAAACATAAACAGGTAACACTTTCTGGCTGTATACCCATGAAAGCGCTATTTGACTGTCGCTCCAGACATAGACGTTATTAATCTGTAGTATGTCTGTATAAGCATCCAGTGTAAACTTTATTAGACGAGCAGACAGAAGCAATGCAGTAAGTTCTAATTCATGAACTGTAATCTTCTTTATAGGGGCTACTTTGGCCTTCGCTATAGCCAGCGTCGCTTCACTACCATTGCATATGTATATGGCAGTACCGTACGCACTATTACTATCATCAGAAAAGGCATGTAGATCCACCTGTTGACCACTAATAACCTGACGATTAAGTTGGACCTTGCAACATGTGGAAAGGTCCGACCGAATCAACCGCCAAGTATCTTGTAACTCAGTCGGGAGGGGCGTGTCCCAATCTAGTTGTAGCCGCCACAGTTGCTGTAAAAACATACGAGCACTAATAGTTACAGGCAGCAAAAAACCTAGGGGATTAAACAACCTCGCTGACAAGCTTAAGCAGTTTCGCTTGGTCATAAGCTCACTGCCGCATGGGGGGTGACAGAAGGATATACAATCTGTGGTAGTGTCCCATTTGTGGCCTAAAAACTTCACCTCACTATTCTCAGTAGCGACACCGTCAGAAGCAAATTGACCTTTCAAAAGATCACTATTAGTGGCCCATTCTCTTAAATATAAATAAGCCTTGGCAAATATATCGCGGATCTCCCAGCATCTGTCGAGCAATAAATCTTCATCGTCTCCAGTGCCTTGAAGATTGTCCACATAGATCCCCTGCTTGATCTCATTCTTGAAGTCAGGATCTAGTCCAGCCTCCTCAAGATGACGCAAGATAGTAGCGTTGAGAAGGAACTGGGAACAGGTCGCCCCGAATAAGACGACTCTGAACCTGTAGACCAGATACTCTGAATCTAGATCCATTGGGTTCCTCGGCCATAAAAATCTTGTCGAGTCCCTGTCTTCACGATGGAGTTGAAGCATCAGGAAGGCCTTCTCAATATCGGCGACCCATGCAAACTTATGACATCTGAAGTGCAACATAATTTGCGCTAGATCAGAGACCAGGGATGGACCCGTGTACAGACAATCATTCAGGCTATAGGAGCGATCACTGGATTTAGCAGAGCAGTCATACACAATACGAACAGGAGTGGTGGAACTGTCCTTTTTAATCCCATGGTGAGCAAGGTAATGGATGTTATCCCCATATTCACTGAGACCTACTCTCTCCACAAATCCACGTTGTACCTGCTCGGTTAAAACTGCCGCATAAGTCTCGCAATAACTTGGATCCTTGACAAACTGCTTCTGAAGGCCACGTAACCTACCAAGTGCTAGATGGAAATTAGTAGGTAATTTACTCTTGTTATCATTCCAAGGGAGTCTTACCACATACTGACCTCTGCCAGAGTCATACGTTACAGTCTCTTCATACGAGCTTAACGCCAGCTTGGACTCACGATCAAGTTCATGTGGGTCAATTCCAATATTGTCCAAGTCCCATAGCTTATCTATATCAGTACATGTATTATCGGGCACATTTGGCCAAATATATTTATCTATGGGGCTTACTGCTACCTTGAGGACCGTAACCACCTCCACCTGTGTGTCTTGAGAGGAAGTGGCATAGGATCCAGAAATGGCATACCCTTGGATCGTGGGGAGCATTATTAGCTTATCTACCCGCCGATATCCAGGGTGAACCAGGTCGTAGTAATAATCAGCTCCGACCAGTAGCATAATACCATTGATAGCAGAGAGTTGATCATCAGCCAGTTTATAACCCTCGCTTCTGAGATATGTCAAATGTGGTTGAATCTCTGATGCTATATAGAAACTGGGTAGTGTGTCGACCACAACAGCCTTGATGGGACATACCTTTTTTCTATAAACATAGGAAATCTCCACTATATCATAGTCACTGGAATCTATTTCACCAGTGAAACCATGGAGACGCAAATTCTCTTGACCCTTGCTGGTACACTTGAGCTGTGGTAATGATGACCGCAGAACAAATGACCTCTGTGAGCACTGGTCAAGTAAGGTGCGCGTCATTATAGTATTATTATTACTCCCCACTACTGACAGCATCATAATAGGAAGCAATTGACATTCTCGAGAAGCAATGGACATGGCAGTTACTTTATCACCCTCGCTCTTACCTTTCTCATGTGACTCTTTGGGGGTTCTCCCCTTTTCTTTGCCGTCGTGCCGATCAGACTGGGTGCAAAGGGAAAACCAATGTTTCCCCTTGCAATACTTACAAGGTTTGATGTAGGAATTGGTGCAATTACTGTTGAAGTGGTCTCTTGCCAGACAACTGGTACATAACTTAAGCGATTTAGCCTTGCCAATCTTCTGTGTAGCCTTAGGATACTTAGGACACTGATACCACAGATGACCGTGGACACTGCACAACTTACAACCTAATGATATTGGCCCTTTCTGTTTAGGAGAAGTCTGTACCGGGAAAGCTGCAGTAGATGGCGACATCTCCACTTGTCGGTAGTGTCCAGTACTCTCCATATTGAAGACTTCAGTCTGGTACACCTGCACCAACGCTTCCAAGTTTAGTGGAGAGTCGCTTAGTTGTCATCTTAAGATTTCCCTTAGGGGAGAGGGTATCTTATTCAAGATATTCACACCAAATACCTCCTCCATGGTGACGGCCATTGTCTCCATAGATCAGAGGAGGCTCTCAAAGGAGGCATAGTACTCCTTTAGGGCCGTCACATCATAGGATGGAGGATCTAGCGTGCAGAACTTAGTAATTAACGCGGTCTTGATGACTTCCACTCTCCCGTAAGTTCTCTTCAGCAACTCCACTGCAGACTCGTAGCTGGTAGCTTCTAGCTTGTACCCATCGACTAACTTCAATGCCTCCCCTTTCAATTGACCACGGAGGTTCAAGTGAACCTTTGGAGGGATGTGAGTGTTTTATTATGATGGACTGAACACTAAAGATATCCCAAAATCCAGTCCAGGTAGCCGAATCCCCGGAAAAGGTAGGCAAAGTAAGCTTCGGCAGGTTAAAACCAGTCACCTTTGGTGTAACGGTATCGTTAACAGAGGTTGATTCTTGGGTGGAAGATAGTCTGGCTAAGGCTGTATTAACATCCTCAAAGTACTCAAGATCTGCCGACATTTCTTCTTCCACATCGTCAGTAACTGTCAATAAACCATATACCTTCTGAGCATAACTATCATAAGTAGCTAGCGATTTAGTAACAGTAGCGAATTTACCCTTTATTTGATCAGCCGTGGCACTTAATAAAAATTCATCAAGATCTCTTAAACACCTATTTAAACTTCCCTTCATCCCTCCCTTAAGAATCTTAAGTTTCTTTAAATCTGTCATCGTTAAGTCTATTAGGCCACTAACTCTCTAAACTATAAAGCAACTATTACACAAATTAATTTAAATTAAAAAATGTGGCAATAGCATTGCCACTCCCAATTTGGAAACGGTCATTAGGCTACTAGCTGCAGTAGGATGAATTAATGGAGCAAATCGACAAATAGCAGAAACAAACTAGGGCTAGAGAAAGAAGGGTAAATGAAAAGAACTGACTAGGCTAGTATTAGGTATTAGGCCTAGCCCAGCTGCCCATCCCACAATCATGAGGTCTGTTGGCTGTCAATCGCTTAGGAATCAACAGAGACCGAACCCCATGACCGTAATTAGGCAACTAGGCTATAACATTTAATTAAAAGAGTCACATGAGAACCCTGCCCAATTTCATCCCATACCATGAAGACATCATCTAAATATCTCATATAGTTGTTCTTTATTTTATTGGCAGTGGATTCGCCAAACGAGGAGAGTATTTTATAATATAAGGTATTCTCCAAATATCCCAGGACCAGATTTGCATAATTTGGGGCAAACTTCGTTCCCATTGCTGTTCCAGATACCTGTAGATAATTTGATCCATTAAACTCAAAGGAGTTATTTTCGAGGATCAATTTGCACCCGTCCGAAATCAGGCTAGAGGGTAAACGGTTTGTTTGTTCATAATGATTTTCAAGCCAATAATTTATGGCTTTGTATCCCAATTCATGACGGATGTTGCTATATAGGCTAACTACGTCTAGAGTCACAACAATTTCAGAGTCACTCAGCTGAGAAAGGATTTTATTTAAAAAGTCGATATTATTCTTTATGTATGCAGGGATGAGTTTTAGAAAAGGTTGTAGTAAAATATCCAGGAGGTGACTGAGTCTGTGGATAGGGCAAGCAGGACCAGCAACAATAGGCCTCATCTTTAAATCGGAAGGGTTCGGGACCGATATATACTCTGAATTCCCTTCTTCGATAGCCTTGATTATGGATTTTGATTTGTGTATTTTTGGAAGGCCATAAAATAAACTAGTTTTATATTCGAAATTTGTAGCAGTAGAACAAATCCAATCCAACCAAGAGACCATCATTGAAAACCAAAATGAACATAAGAGAGAACTAATGGCAACATTGTCCTCTCTTCAAATCAAAGAAAGCTCTATTGTAAACACTAACTGCATAACAAAACAAAACAATGATGTGCCTACAGAACCACCATCTGATTCTAATAGTGAGGAATGGCAAAAGCAACTCAACATTCGCAAACATGCATTTTACCACCATATCAGATCTGCAGGCATCAGCGCCATCTATAATAATTTTGTTAAGCAAACTGAACCCATAATCCCTCCTAAGTTCAGAGAAAAACCTATTCCTGGGCAAAGTGAAAACCACACAAAGAGACACAAAAAGTTAGAAATAGCAAAAGTCAAAACTGAAATTGAACGAGTAGATGAACAAACAGAGAAACAGCTACAAATCATGGAGGAAGCAGAAAACCAAATAAAAACATTGGTAAACAGACACGAATCCCCCGAGGTAAGGCAAAACCTCATAGCAAATTGGCTTTCAGACATTAAGAAGGAAGAAGACCTCTAACAGCATATTATTATGTTCCTTCCAACAACCAACAATACTCCTGAAATCGATTAATGAAATTTACAAACACATGTGGCAGTCCGTGGACTCGAACCCAGGATGCTCACACCGAAAATCAACACCTTATACATCGCACCACGAAGACAGTTTTTTACCAAAGGTTGGTGGACACTGCCTACGATTTATTATGCAACTTCGAATGGGAGAAAAAGCAAACTTTCTTCCAAGACATGAACAACAACCAAGACAAAACTGAAAGTAATACGCACGTTTCTAATGCCCCAAGAAACATCAACCGGAAGCCAAATACTTATAGCAATACACATAAGAATACACATTGTCAGAAGCAGAATACAGCAAAACCAAGCTATGCAAATTCTCAACATGAACCAACCCTCCAAAGTTTAGGCACTGCAATCTCCCAATTAAATGCAGCTGTTCAAGGTGTACTCCAACCAAATGACAAGCCAGACAGCAGAGGTAATTTTTTCGGGAATCGGCATTGGCGGAAAATTCAAAAATAGACCCAAAAGTAATCAATCTTTCCACAGTAAATTTTAGTGACGTTGAACACTCTATACTTGCTAAGGGTTTAAAATTCTGTCCCACACCCAAGGATCAAAATAGAGAAGAGCTTAACAATGATATCGATTACTTTTGCCGAAAACTAAGGCTAAAAGAATATCTTCATGACAAACCAATGGAAAACATTTCACTGGTTAAAGGTAAGTCTTCTTGGGAACCTCCGAGTGGCCTAAACCAGACTTTGGACAAAACCATAACTTTCCTTAAACTTACTAAAACTATTACGAATGACCCCAAATGCAAAAAATCCAATCTTAAATATGATGAACGCAGAGCAATAGCTTCTCTAAAAAATCAAACTGATGTAACTATAAAAGAAGCAGATAAAGGATCAGCAGTCGTCCTAATGGACAGTATTTTCTATGAACATACAATTATGGAAATATTGAACGATAAAGAAACATATAAAAGGATCCCTAACAATGTTGATAAAACCACCATCAACAAAATCAAAACTGCATTAAAAAAATACGAAAGCTCCCTAACTAAAGATGAAATAAAGTACCTTACACATTTCGAATATAAAACTAGTTTATGTTATGGCCTTCCAAAAATACACAAATCAAAATCCATAATCAAGGCTATCGAAGAAGGGAATTCAGAGTATATATCGGTCCCGAACCCTTCAGATTTAAAGATGAGGCCTATTGTTGCTGGTCCTGCTTGCCCTACCCACAGACTCAGTCACCTCCTGGATATTTTACTACAACCTTTTCTAAAACTCATCCCTGCATACATAAAGAATAATATAGACTTTTTAAATAAAATCCCTTCTCAGCTGAGTGACTCTGAAATTGTTGTGACTCTAGACGTAGTTAGCCTATATAGCAACATCCGTCATGAATTGGGATACAAAGCCATAAATTATTGGCTTGAAAATCATTATGAACAAACAAACCGTTTACCCTCTAGCCTGATTTCGGACGGGTGCAAATTGATCCTCGAAAATAACTCCTTTGAGTTTAATGGATCAAATTATCTACAGGTATCTGGAACAGCAATGGGAACGAAGTTTGCCCCAAATTATGCAAATCTGGTCCTGGGATATTTGGAGAATACCTTATATTATAAAATACTCTCCTCGTTTGGCGAATCCACTGCCAATAAAATAAAGAACAACTATATGAGATATTTAGATGATGTGTTCATGGTATGGGATGAAAGAGATGGTGATGTATACACGCTAATAGTCTTGATGAATGAGCTGGATCCCAAAATTAATTTCACCTGTGATAAAATAGGAGATACGGTAACTTTCTTGGATGTTAAAATTATGAAGCAAACAAATGCAGTGATAACAGATGTCCACTATAAAGCTACTGACACAAAACAATATCTGGAATATAACTCGAACCACCCGAGACACTTAAAAAACAACATTCCATTCAACTTAGCACGCAAAATGTGCACAATTGTTTCAGAACCTACTCTGAGAGATATAAGATTAAGTGAATTAAAAGACTTTTTATTGGCTCGTAATTATCCTAAAGGCATAATAAATAATGGAATAAGTCGCGCAAAGCAGATCTCCATCAGCGTACTACGCACCAGTGATAAAGCAACTGACAATACATCCAATGATATACTATCATACATAAGTACATACAATCCAAACTTCGATGATCATTTCAGTGGAGCAAAATCCGCAGTTGCCCTATTAAAAACCTCTCAAGAAACTAAGCATATAAATTATTTAAAGATGTTTCATTAATAAAGTCGAAGAAACAACCCAGTAACCTTAAGAATTTGCTAACCAAGGCCAGATTCAATACGGTACAAAATCAAGGGGTGACGAAATGTGGTAACCCAAGATGCAAATTATGCACACAAATAATAGAAGGGAATCAATTCAAATTTGTAGATACTAATTACACATTTGAAATTAATCATAATATGAATTGTTCCACGCTCAATTGTATCTACGTGATTCATTGTAATGGCTGTAATTCCATCTACATTGGCGAGACTTCGAATCTTAGACTTAGAACAAACCTGCACAGGGACCACATTAGACATAATACAGGGCTATATGTTAGTACTCGCATATCAAAATGTGCTAAAGATAAATCTCCTAATTTTAATATAATGCCCTTTTACAAAGTAAAGAAAGATGACGTTGCTTTGAGAAAGAGTAAAGAAAGTCACTTCATAAATAAATTCAAGCCTCATTTGAATAAAGAACTATAAATAGACTGAACGAAAAACAATATTGGAACAAGAACGAAGTATTTTTTTAACTATCATAACCTAAGACAAACATTTTATTGTCTAAACCAGTGACTGGAAATCCACAGAAGAGTACAGAACAAATACCTGACTCTGGAGCCAGCCACTCTTGCAAATTTGTATAATAACTGAAGATCTACGAAAGTAGAGAAATGCATTTTAACACTTTTACATAAACATTATTTTAATATGTACACAACAGTCCGAGCCTTCTAATAAGATACTCGGACATACTTTTTAAACCCTTATTTTGTGTATGCAATATATTTTAGATGCAATTTAATTTTAGCACTAACATTTTTTAAACTTTGTGCAGTGAACCTACCCTTTTCTACACACCTTTAGTGTGGAAGCATATTCGCATATATTTTTACCACAAGAATCAATATTTTTCATGTTTTATATATATATATATATATATATATATATATATAATTATATATATATATTTTTATTTTTTCTAAGATATTATACACAAATTCAGAATTAGAGGTCGCTGAGTTGGGCATGCAGTTTATTTATTTAATTATTTTTGTATGATTTTTTTATTTTGTTTTTGTATGTGTGAAAAATGCACATCTACTTTATTTATATAATCATCCAATCATATTTCATGCCTGCTTTATTTAAAACAAAAATAATAGAAAACTCACTCATTAAACCAGTTCAAATTGCGCCAACTCAATGGTTATATATAGGCTAGGTTGGGTCATTTTTTAGTTATGGAAGCAAATGGAAAATATACCTACCCTTCATATACTAAATAGATTATACTGTAGGTTTGCATCTACAACTATATTGCAATTGTGGTGTTGTCATATTGCACCCAGTCACAGCAAAATACCCTTCCCAATCCTACGCTGAGCAACTTGTTTGACAAATAATAATTATAATAACAATAATATAACAAATGTCCTCTATTATGACGATACTTATTTATATATGTGTTAATTTATACATATATTTGTACAGCAGAACTATTGGAAGTTGCAATGAACAAAAACAAGATCACAAGTTAACATAGGATAACAGATATGACGAGTGGAAGTAAACTTGTAGATAGGAAATATTGATACCACATTTTTGTTTAGATTTATTGTTTACATATTTAAATATTTGTTACTTTTCCCTATCAATATGTTGATAGGCATTGGGAAGAATATTAATAAATAAATAAGAGGTAAACGTTTCCGAAAAGAAGCAATCGGATGAAAATCAGTGTCACACTCTCCCCTCTCAATCAACGCTTTCAATGTACAGTCTCAATACACATCTTCTACATCCATACTTTTAACTTCGTTTAGTATTAAAGTACAAACATTATCTATTACACGCACAAGCCATAATTTTCTTCCAAACCAACGTCCTGTTTTATGCATACATATGCTATGCATGTATCAACAGAAGAAACTATATTTAAAGTTCAAGTGTTTGTCTCTCCGCTCCCTACCCATTTTTCCTTCAGCCAACCTCTCGCCTCCCCTTTTCCACCATTCGCTTTCCTTTTTTCAATTGCACTCTCCAGCTATTTTACTCGGGCGTTCTGTCAGCTAAAAGGTATTGTTTCACTTATTATTTCGCTATCTGGGATCTCACAACCACGGTAACCACGGTGTTAACAATAGTGAACACATTGCCTATTAGCTAACTCGATACCGGCACACAAAACAGTAGTAGAGGTGCAATAATGTATGGTATTTCATTATAACAATTTAAATTGTATGTATATATGGAAATACTCAGGTACAATCCCTATTTTGTTATGTGTGTGTGTGTGTGGGGGGGGGGGGGGGGGGGCGGGGGAGATGGCCGACTCACGACAGGGCCAATTGACAATTTAAATTAGTATCGAAATACTTTTTTTTTTAAATAGCTTAGGCAAATGTGTTCACATAAACAGTACCTGACGACTATTACACAAAGGAAATTTGCTCTGCAATATTGTCCAACACATAAAATGATATATATATATTATGAGGTAGATACATAGATATACAGATAGGAAGATGACATACAGATAAATACATAGATGCAGATAATAGCTGATGATTTGCGAACGTATAACTAGTTATGTTGGCATTTTGTGACAGATTAATTTACATGTGTCTTATCATTGTACAGCACAGAAGAGCATTTACGCGAACTCTGTCTCTGACATTAATTGACGACTCTGATCTGAATATGTATATATTTAAAATATATATTTATTCGGTCAACTAAACCTAGTGCAAATTAATTATCGCTAAAAGCTTTCAAAATAAAGTTGCTGGTCAAAAGGTTCTGAATAATGCACTCGTGATACTCGTACTTAAAGGGAAATGTGTATTTATGTTATTTAGTTAGTTTCCTCCCTAGACCTCCATCAACTTTTAAAAATACCCCCAAGACCCCCCTTCGAGATACAATTGTCTGACGAATGTGTGTTGTTTCTTTGTGTGCGGGTGTGTGTTATGTACTTCTATTTGCTTACTTAACCAATTGTATTCCTTCTTTACATATTTACAGGGGTTACTTTTATTATAACCATTTGTACTAATATTCTTATTATAACAACTTAGATTTAGCATTGTATTTCTTGTATTACATACAACGAGTGTAGGTGACAGGAAAAGACAGAACGTATTCAGTTGACCTTTCAGAGGAACAGGTCATGGGAATTATTAGTATCATCGCTGGTATCATCAAATCACTCCATACCCACTATCACGTGATCGGGATGTGGATAGGGTGTGATCGGGGTGTATTTCACATATGCTTTGGGCGTGATTGAGGGTTTAAACCACACCCTTGTTATGTAATCTTTCCAGGTATTGGTTAAGAGTTCTGTAAGATTCATAATGTATGGTGAGACGTCATTAAGAGAGCGTAAACCCAAGGTGATATTTGGTGAAGATATGGTCTAGAGGAGAGAGAAGAAGACCCCCATCACTTGTTGACATTATGGGGTCATAGGCCAGTCCATGTTTGTGAAAGCCAAACTTTTATACTTGGATTATTATTTGCTATTACATTTGAATACTATACTATTACTTCTGAATAAGTTCTATTTACCATTCAATAAATTGAGTTTACAATAACTTAAGTTTCAGTTCCCTTGTATTATATATATTAAGGTCTGATACTATAATTATTCCTTTATTAATTATTATCTTCCGTATAGTGGAAGTGGTTGCAGTTCCTTTGAAGGTTACTTAATCAAGCTATAACTCTAACAATTAGTCTACCATGATTGTGTGTGTGTGTGTGTGCTAGCAACATAACCTGGCATATTTTCGTACTTCCAGGTTATTAGCTAATTTATTAATTTAGCAACATATATAATGACATAGTAAAGTTGAACTTTATCATGATAATTATGTCCTGGCTCCTCTTTCTACAAATGTAAAGTAAAGATATGTTTTAATTATCTATGGCATCCGGTAGAGTGACTTATCTTATTACATTTTTTGTTTTAAATGTGCATGAAGGAGTCGAAAGGCAAAGCTGCCCGTAACAAGTGTCTCCCCAAAATATGAAAGAGTGACATAAAACAGTTGCTGGTGTTTATAAAAGAAGTGTAGTTTAATGAACAGGAAGAGGTGTTTGTGAGAGTTAGCGGTATTACTCTCTGTGTAGTTGAGACAAAAATAGAAACAGTGAGGGTAGACAGACAAATGAAACAGGTGTTCCAGCAACTCCTTATCACATGGCTATAGGCCTCCCCTGCTCGATTGGTGTCTACAATCTCCCCAGAGCAGAGCAGTTACTCATTCCTCCAGTTGGTCAGGTATAAGTGCCGGTATTACATAAAATTATATACAGCTATTCTAACGGACTAAATCCGGATTATACCAATTATGTAATACAAAACCGAAATACAGTAGGCAGTTGACAATATTAAGAACCTATGCCTATTGTGTTGGTGACATACAGTATATGCAGTTCCCTCCAGGCGCTAATAAATAATTATCTCTATATTTCTCACTAACTACCCTAGACTTAATCTTGCAAGAAAGAGTCTTACTTTCCCCGAGATCATTTGTGTTAGGATGGACAATTTAATGGCCACTTTGGGATGAAAGAAGAACATAATCACGAAAGAGTATGCAAGTTTGATAGTTAAACTTAGTCAGGATCTCATTCTTGCTCTAGGTACTTAATCAACTCTCTCTCTCTCTCTCTCTCTCTCTCTCTCTCTCTCTCTCTCTCTCTCTCTCTCTCTCCTGTAAAGAGTGCAGAGCGGAATGAAGATGTGCGGTTATATTTATTCATTGTGCATTAGATTCATAGTAAGACACTGTTTAGAAGTATTTTTGGGTTCGTAGATGACTCAGCAGTTCATCTATAAGTTTCGGATATATAATGACTGACTTGGAGGTGAATTTTAAGTGTATGATCTATTCATGAAGGTGAATTTTTCAGCAATATATGATGTACCAAAAAAGTGACAATATAAATATAAATGCTAAATAGGTTCGGGTCGTCTGTCTTTATTTTATGAAGTCATGACGAAGTTCATATATTATCTATTGTTGCCCGATTTGATAGAAATCTTGACTAATTCCTAAGAAGCTAGAGAAGTACAAGAGTTGATTTCATCGTTTGGAGCATGACATGCCAGCAAAGTAAAACGTTCTATATGTTGCAACATAGTATCGATGAAGAACATTATACCTATTATAATGTTCAACAATTTAACCTTTCAAAAGCCTTATGCTTGATATCAATAAAGCACTAAAAGAAAAAGGAGTAGATGAACTTTGGCTTTTGACAGTACAAGAATCCCCGAGCCTTTCAGAAAATAAATATCGCAGCAGAATTGCTTTTTCTTTGCTCTTTGAGTGGCATGACCATCAGGTGAATATCCTGCCTGATCCCCAAGTGAACTGGATATGTCAGTCAACAGTCTTACCCTCGCATACCAATGGCTATCTTTTATGCAAATTTCTCCTATATCCACATGTGAGTATGGCTGGTGTTGTTAGTTATAGACAAGCTATAGTACAATTGTAGGTTCATTCAACAGAATAGCACTTTATGCTAGTGTAATGTTATGATTGTCCATTACTCTAACTCTATAAGATTATACAAAACCGACTAGGCCTATAAAATGATAAAAACAAAAAAACAACCACTTTACACATCCGTGGTGCAATTGTAGACTGGAATAGCTTTAACATTTTATACTATAGCAAAAATACGGACTAAAGGATTTTAGAGTTCCTTTGTATACACACACTAAAACCATCCTTAACACCTAACGAGCGGCCTAGGCGGTAATTATTATGTACCGCCCAGCGGGGTGTTTTTACCCTAAATAGGGTTGTTTACGTGATCATTTTCATGCCTAAATAAGACCCAGAGCGTAAAACAAGTATCTATCCCTGAAAGGGCATTAACAGAGCTTTCCAATGACACCCCAACCATCCTTGTACGACCGCTAGTTTTCTTGCAATGATCGCGCAACACGAGTGCAAAAACCATGTAATTATGTATTTTCCCTACATAATTCCCTGTGTAGCGAGTGCATGAGGGTGGGGGAGGGTGGGATTCATGTCAGTAGGTCCGCCGCGGTGGTCTGGAGCAGTCATACGCTTGCTACTCTCCTGCCACCACTTGTCTCTCTCTCTCAGCAACATTACGTGCTGAAAATGACCCACGACATAAGTTGTGAACCGCCACATAGTCCAAATTTCTTTCACTCGAGATATGTTGCGCGCCGCCAGTTAAGGGTTAACAACACTGTGCTTTGCCGTTGTTCAAGTAGCTGGGTCGGGACGGGAAGCACCTTTGGAGCCAGAAAGCATCCAAATCTCAGGAGGGGAGGTGAGATACCATCCCCTACCTGGCCTGGATACCTATCTACTGCATAGGCGCTCCCCGCCCTAGGAGAGGCACAGGGAAAAAGGGGCGTGCCGATGCACTGGTTCTAGGTGAGGTGTAGGTCGCTCTGGTCCTGGCTATGAGGGTAGGGGGAAGAGCAATGGATTCGTCCCAGGATGCTTCCCAGGGACCAATCAGCCGGTCGGTTGGGTGGTGACGTCACATTGTCCCAGTTGGTGGAGGAGCGGCCCTGGTCGGCCAATGCCAGGCCGGGCTGAGTGCGTGACGTCACCTCCGAGTCCTCTTCTAGACGCTGACTCTTTGATGTGGGGGTGAGGGGAGGTATTGCGGGGGTTTGTTTTGGTTCCCTGAAGGGGAGACTGCTACATTGTAAGGCCATTTTCTATAGTATCTTACCATTTAGTTTTGGAGGGGGATGACTGCGTCATCTGGGCCGCATGGGGTCTCCGGTTGTGGTATAACAAGAACCATAAAGTAAGATGAGATAAGAGGTGGATAACATGGGGAGTAATATAGTATAATTTCAACTTAATTATTCATATTACTAGAAGAGAAAACATAATATGAAACAAAGGCACACACTCACACACATATATATATATATATATATATATATATATATATATATATATGAGATACAGAGATATATATTAATACTGGTACTTTGTTATCCCCTGGGGTGCCATCACTGTAGAATATGGGCTGTGTTGATAAAGCCATAAATTGTCGTCAGGAGGGAAGCCGTTATAGATGATAATTATATGCAGTATGTGTAGGTTACAAGAAACCAGGGTGAGGAGGGCTACCAGTTACTGTAGTACAAAGGAGAACAACAGGTCTAGTGACCCTTCTAGGCTGCTTGTCCTCCAAAAAACTGAGGATCAAGTGTCCAAACAGTGGTTTAGAGTGGGTAAGGGAACATTGGAAAGGGAACTAATGTCCGTGGCAGGATTAGGAAGTTAGTAGGGGACAGATGGGTTAGTTACTGAGGGGAGGATAAAATAAAGTTATTCATTTACAAACGCAGTCAGTCGCGGGTTTGATGCAAGATATTTGTCTAGGCGGAGTTTAAATGAATCAACGGTGCTGCAGTCCTATAACGTCTCGGGGAAGTCCATTCCACAAGTTGACAACTCGATTGAAGAAGAAATTCTTAGATTCGTGTGAATTAAAAGATTTACCAATAATTTTGCAACCGTTTCCCCGCGTGTAATTACAGTAGATTGGTCGATAGTGAAGAACTTACTACAGTTCATATTGTCGATGCCTTCGATGATTTTGAACACTAAAATTAAGTCACCTCTTAATCTGCGCTGGGTTAAAGGAAATAGATTTAATTCTCTAAGATGCTCTTCGGTCTTCGTATGGTTTGTTCTTTAGGCTAGGTATCATTTTGGTAACTCTACGTTGAACTCGTTCTAGCTTGTTTATATCTTTTTGGTAATAAGGGCACCCGGATTGAACGCAGTATTCCAGAAGAGGGCGGACTAAGGAATTGTATAGGGTTAGGATAACTTCTTTGGATTTATGCCCAAATGACCTGCCTATAAAGCCAATTATTTGTTTGCCTTCTTAACAACTTCTGAACATTGTTTACTCGGTTTTAGGTTACTCGATATTGTTACTCCCAGATCGGTTTCTCTGTTTACATTCTTAAGCTGAGTGCCATTCATCAAATAGTTTGCTTTCTCATTTAGGTATCCGATATGTAGTACTTTACATTTACCCACATTGAAACTCATTTGCCAAATTTGGGCCCAACATGACAATTTATCTAGATTGTGTTGCATATCGTCAACTTGTTCTTTTGAGAGTACGCTATTTGCAATTTTTGTATTGTCAGCAAATGTTGAGATTGTACAGGTGAGACCCTCATCTATGTCGTTGATGTAAATTAGAAAGAGAATTGGTCCTAGTACCGATTCTTGGGGTACCCCGCTACTTACATTGGTCCATTTAGATGCCTTACCGCAAGGGTTCCCAACCTGGGGTACATGTACTCCCAGGGGTACATTTTCACTTCTCAGGGGGTACATAGGGGTCTGAGGGAATAACCATAGTGTACAAAACATGGTGTTCTAATCCACAGGCAGATTGCACAAAGTTGTGTTTTTATCAATTTCCTCATTTCAGTAAGCAAAGCTTATATTAAAATTGGCAAGAATGTAGTTACCGGGTGGACCGCCCGCCTTACACTACGCGGACGCTCGCAATCATGTTCCCTTCTATTTTGATTGCCATGGGATACAATAATAGGTTGAAGGGGGGCTTTGCCCCCCCTCCCCCCCCCCATGACTTATTGTCATCATCATATATATTGCCAGCAGGGGTCAAATAACAGAACAAATTTACGGGAACTTAACCGCGAGCGATCGACCTATGTAAACATGACAACCGTTCGGACCATACACCCGGATACTACATCCTTCCCTTAAAATTATATCAGTGAGGTGACTATTCCATTTTTATTTTTACTATTATGTGACTTCCTGCGGCCCACAATCTGTATTGGACGTGAAACAATCAAGTATGTATACCAACTCAAGACAGCTGCAGTACCGCCCGATAATGTCCGAGTATGTGACAGATCAAAATATTTTATAGTCACCGAGTTAATTTTATTGATATTATCAATACTAAGATCCCTATGCAGTCTACACATACATATTTCATAATAAAATAATACAAAAT
The DNA here is from genome assembly GCA_032716605.1 of Paralithodes platypus. Lineage (NCBI taxonomy): Eukaryota > Metazoa > Arthropoda > Malacostraca > Decapoda > Lithodidae > Paralithodes > Paralithodes platypus. Next base: position 30,203,036 of record CM064512.1, read on the forward strand.
TTACATAATTTTATCCATTTATATCCTAAATTGTTAGGGGTACATTGGTACCTATATATCAGAATGCCCAAGTGGTGCAGAGGAACAAAAAGGTTGGGAACCCCTGCCTTACCGTTTATGACTACTCTTTGCTTTCTGTCGCTGAGCCAATTTTCTATCCATTTCAACACACCGTCTTGTAATCCATGCGCTATTAGTTTTAGCAGTAAACGTTTGTGTGGAACTTTGTCAAAGGCCTTTTGAAAATCAAGATATATAATATCTACAGCTTTACTCTCATCTGTTACGTCCTGGGATATATAAACACTGGGCTCTTTCTATTGGACTAGGTATGCGGCAACAAGCAACAACGGAAAACGCTAGATCCAACCCTTATCTATAAACCCAGGCAACAAACCACCCTAAACCGTCAAGAGTCCTGCCTGGACAACAAGGTATCCTATGACTCGCTTACAGGGTGCACGCACTATAGACTGCTGATAGTCAAGCAGGCTATATAAAAGATAACACAATTAAGTTGACTTAAAGCTTCAAGGAAAAGATAGATAACGGAATTAAATTGCAGAAACAATTTAATAACAAACTAGAAGAAAGTACATTTAACGTTACGTTAATTAATACCACTAATCACGCCTGCGTGAAAGAAGGTGAAAGCAAACAGTCCTCAAAACATCGTACAGGTAGACAAGATGCAGGTTTCTAAACTGCATGCGGCTACTGTAGGATCTGATGCTTAGCAAAGAAAGTACGTTACGGATTTAGAGAACTCTTAACTCATAAGCAGGAATAAATACTAGTGATAGGCCATACAGTGTATAATGGCATAGGTATAATTAAATAAAGGCAGCAACTCGCAACATAACCACATACAGGTGTGCTTCTCACTCTTAGTCAGGCATGCCTGCTCGGACAGAGTCTCTAAGCCACACCCTGACTCACAATGCTCACAACAACGGTAAACTGTGGCACAATAACCAGCATGCAGAAATAATAAACCCCTAACTGTTAATCGCTTCGGATACCCGGGCTGAGCCACCTGCTCTAGCCTAGGGACGTTCCCAAGTCTGTGCGCCAAATTACTCTAATTGAAAGGGTGCTCTCTTGAGAGACTCAGATCCCAAGTATCTGACTCTCTCCTGGCGACCCTAAAACAAAAGCAAGACGTGCTAGCGCAGTGCTGAGTGGACTAGGCAAGGGCCCTCACACAACACAACACTAGACACACAGGGACACAGACAAAAAATGCCCCCAGACTCCCACGGGTATCCTAGTAAAGTCGTGCGGGTCCACAGGACTCGCACCAGCAGACTTTACTTAAAGGATCACAAAAAGCCTCCCCTCCGGTCTAGCCACTGCTCACCTGCCACAAGAACACACTAGCAAGTATGAAACCACCAAATATGAGACAACAAAAAAGCTTCCTAGGTCTCATTAACAATTACATCTCTGCATAAAGCCCCAAAATCCTATCTAATTATCTGAGAGCTCGTCGTTAATACAATAATAGATATAAGGTCTATCAAGGGGATGGGATAATTAAATAGATTGGTGAAGTAGTGGAAGGACGGTATACAAAGTAAGAGAGAAAGTTTCTAAGTGGGGTTGAGAGGGATAGATATCAAGGAGGTCCGAAGGGTACGACAGTGAGGTGAGCTCTGAGTCTTGAATCTGTCCCTAGGCATGCGAAATACATCCCATGCTTGGCAACACTCAACACAGTTGCCGGGTCAAAATCCTCTACCCCTTGCGTGAGTCGAAACTAAGCCTAACGTTGCGATCAAATTGGCAACATCAGGCTCGTCTCAAGCTAGACTCTCCGCGCGAAGCAACGTCCCCCAGCCGGTCTCTCTCTCCCGCTCGTCTCCTCCCACTCTCACTAGACTTACATCTTATATATTATAATGAAACAATCAACTATCGAGAATAAAATATACTAAGATACGTTGGTTAAGAATAAGGGCAGCTTCAAGCTGTGAAACAACATAAGAATATCCCAGACATTAGTTACATTGTCGTAGGATATATACTAAGGAAAAGCCGGCCGGCCGGCTGCCGCCAGCCGGTTTCTAAACGGCTGGGCAGCCGACACTCGCGCATGGCCGCACGTGGCTACTATGCAGGAGCATCACACATCGTAGAGGTTGAGGATATCGTGGAAGAAGTCTAAGAGGTTTGTTAAACAGGAACGTATTTTATGAAAGCCATGTTCAGTATCTTTAAGTATGTTATTTTCCTCTAAGTGATTTACGAGTCTGTCTCTTATGACCGTTTCTAGGATTTTACATACAACTGAGGTTAAGCTAATTGGACGATAGTTACTGGGTAGGGATTTGCTGCCTTTTTTGAATATCGGTGTTACGTTGGCTAGCTTCCACTGATCAGGCATAGTTCCAGACTCCAAGGATTTATTGAATAGTAATGTCAGTGGTTTGGAGAGCTCATCCTTAGCTTCCTTTAGAACTCTAGGCGAGATTGTATCAGGTCCAGGCGTTTTATTTACCTTGAGTTGATCTAAACAATTCAATACTTCTCTCTCTGTAACGGTGATATTGCTTAGAACATCTGAATTATCAATCTGAATCGGCGATGCTGTAGGGATATCACTGAGTTCTTCTGTTGTAAAAACTGATGCAAAGAAGGTATTGAGGGCATTACTCATTTGTACTTCGTCTTTGGTGTATTCTCCATTTTCATTGACTAACGGTCCAACAGTTGAAGTAACTACTTTTTTCTTTCTGATATAACTATAGAATTATTTCGGGTTTGTTTTACTTTGATTCACAATATGTAACTGTAGGGTCTTTTTACTTTGCTTAATTAACTTTTTGGCTTTTCGTCGTAGCTCTACAAATTTCACCCATTCTTCGTCATTTTGTGAGGATTTTAATCTATCATTAGCACATTTTTTAGCAAGCAGACGGTTTGAAATATCTTTATTCCACCATGTTGGCTTATTATTATGGCCTGGACACCGTATTTTCCATGGTATGCGGTCTTGCACTGCTTTTAGGTAAGTGGTTTCGAATAACTTCCAAGATGCATTTATGTCGTTATTGTTAATTAAAAAGCTCCAGTCAGTTTCTTTAAACATAGCTCTAAGTTTATGAAAATTTGCTTTCTTGAAATTAGGGACTTTTTCGATGCTACAATTTGGTTCGTTTCTAGTAAATTTTAAAGTGAAAGTTATCGTACGTAATGCCATAACCAAGCAGGATAAATTGTTCGATTATGACATACAGTGTTTTCCTGTGTTTCGGCTGTGCCTCACAATTGTCACCAATTAAGGGGATAACCAACCGTTTCTTTGAAATGCGTTCGATGACCCCAAACAGTCAGTATTGCATAGGTTGCCTACCAACAACACATTTTGCTTAAACCACAAATGTCTCTTTTATTTCCACTATAATGTCCTGTCCAGCAATACGTTCCTACTTATTATACCAGTAACTTGTAACTTCAGCACAGAAACTACACCAGTTGCTACTGGTGTTGTTACACTACTTGCTTCTGAAATGCCAAGGTTTATTATAACATTGTAGCCACTAAATGATTTATCCCAATGTGTGTGTAATAAAGCTAACGACTTGCTACGTATGTAATTGAATCTAGGCTAGACATGAACCTATATATTGTGAATTTTGAAAGTAGCACCATACCATTTTTTTTTTTGTCCACCAAGTGTGTAGTAGAGCACCACCATATTCTTTGTTAAGTTTGTTCATTGTTCCTCACTCTAACCGTTAAATTACATTCAGCACCATTAATGCGGACAGGTAACATGTTGTAGAACACCATTATGTACTAGTATTTCTAAACTAGCTTCATCATCTTCAAATGTCGGTTTAACAATGTTGTATGGCACTGGATTACCTCCATCACATACCGAAACCATGATGACAATGGCTTAAACAATTAGTTAGTTAAAATAAGACTTAAGAGGCTATCAACCCTCCTGGATTTTTTTAGCCAGCACACTGCAAGTCAAGTACATGTTCAGGACTGAAGCCCCTTTTAGAGAATTTCAGTCCCTTGTTCAAGGGCGAAATTGAAAGAGAAAGGAGGGAAGAGTGTGGGAAGGAGGTCTGTGATTGGTTTAAGCAGCTGATAATTATGGGATACTACGTCATATATCTTACCCAAGAAAAATGCGAGTGGTAGCACTAGTGATCAGTCCGTCTGACCCTTGGTCAATGGCGAGGGGGCCGTCTATTTTTGTTTTTGCAGTAATTATTAATGTTATTGTTATGCATGTGCCCCTGTAATACGATATATAGCAATGCTATATGTATGTATGTATGTAAATATGTATATACTCAGGCTCATTCCCCACTTTCCCTTTTTTTGGGGGGAGGGGGGGGGGGGGGACTCAATACAGAGCCCGAGTCGGGACAACACTACAAAAAACAATGAACACACAAAAGAAAATACAAATTCACACACATCTAGGTAACCCAGGAGAAGACCTGGGTCACCAAAGTCCCTCCAGCACTCCCCTGGCCCCCGACCACTTTTATGATTATGATATGATATATGATATGATATAGTGTATATATATATATATATATATATATATATATATATATATATATATATATATATATGACAAAAACAAAACTATAAGACACAACTATACTAATGGGGATCTGTAAATATTTTGTTATGTATTTTAATTTGTAATCTTGTGTAATCTTGTGCACTAAATATATAGTTGGAGATGGTTGAGATCTACTGATTCACACGGTTTACTGTTATGAGTTGCCAGGTCATATTAGGGTAATGTCCAATGGTTATATAAAATCCCAATTCTCCTCACATTCATAAACTTCGCCAGCAACCGTTACAATGGTGTATAATGGCCAACTAAATTTTTCGTCAAGGACTCTGTTTACAGGGTTGTAAACCTTTAACTCATATGCTATGGTATTTGAAAGTGCCCGCTATGCGAAGGTATTTGGTTATTTCCTGACGAAAATCTTCAATTTATTATATACATAATTAATACTAATCCATATGCGCCTATTTTACTTTTAATATGAACATATGAACATTAGAAAGCAATAAAATAAGTGGTAACAGCAATTGGCTGGTGAAAATCGTATATTTTAGCCCCACGGTCATAATCTGACCTTGACCAGCGAGAGTAAGACACCCACCTTCTCTGGTGTCTAGCATGGTACTGAGAGACAAGGAGAGCTCTCAGACTGGCTTAGATGGTCGGAGATACACTCCTCCACCCTCCTTCCTCTCTCCCACCAGTGCTCGCACGAAAATACTCCATAAATATCGGGAATAATAGGGAAAATACCGGATAATATAGGAGGGGCGAAGGGGGGTTGACACACATTTGTAGGGGTGGTAGCAAGTAATGTAAGGGAATTATCTCAAATAATCCCAAATTGGTTTGTTTTGAGTGCCACTGGGATGCTTTGAAAGTTTTTTTTTTAGGCCTTGGATCTTAACCCGGCAAGCATTGGTTTTTAAAAGTGACCGCCAATCGAGCATATTTGTGTTCATTCTTGCCTAAAATCGTCATTATCCGATAAATATCGTTATTTCTTACTCCTATGCGCTTATTTTTCGTTTAATATGAAGATACTAAAATGTAACAGCAATAAAACAATTGGGAATAATAATTATTTGGGAGGTGAAAAAGACGAATTATTGCCGACCTTCCAGTCATGAGGGAAGAGGAGCATGAGCCATACATCCTCCCTCTTTGAGACTTGAAGCCAGACTGATGTCTCTCTCTTCCTGTCTCTCTCTTGCCACGCTCTCCCTATGCGTCCCATATTACCTTGAAACCGGCTGGGAGATATGGGGCGGTAAATAAATCGATAAACAAGGGAATAAGAGAAAACATTGGTGATAATTGAAGGGAGCAGGGGGAGGGTGGAGGTTTGGAAGGGGGGTGGGAGGTTTGGAAGGGGGGTGTTGACACATGTGGAGGAGTGAAAGGAGGTATGGAGGGGAATTATCTCACTTAATCACATATTACTTTGTTT